>JAOWBC010000049.1:22246743-22258173 GCA_028566105.1 Hypoplectrus providencianus | reverse complement strand
AAGGGATGCTTTTCCTGCAGGAGCAAGCATTACTTAACGGTTCAGATTTGAGGTGTGGAAAGAAATAGCAATCCTGGAGCTCAGTCTTGAGTAATCATGTCAGCACCGTTCTAAACTCACTTTGCAGTTATACTGACACACTGTTCATCTTATGACAGGATTTTGGACGGAGGCATCATTTAATTGATCACCAGTTGTAGGATAAGAAAGCCTAAGGCTGGGATAAGACAGCCTCAGATCTGCTTTGATTCCCTCCTCCACGCCTGATTCTGTGATCTCAGGTGCAGGGACGACCTCAAATCACACACTTGTGCATTTGCTGCCCACAGTAATCTTGCCAAAATGGTATATACTATAGATTATTTTTTATTAAAAGCAATAAAAATCCATTATGGAATGTTAGATTTGTGTACACTGCACCTATTTTAACAAAAAATGTATGATAATATTCCCCAATTAGTGACTTCTGCTCTCCTCTGAAATGCAACAGTGATTTTAAACGGCCAAATCCACATTCTGCTGATATGTTAATTACTTTATTGCATTACTGTATATTGTATTGCTTATTTATTGTGTTCTTTTAAATGATTAGTTCATCAGAAAAAAAAACAGATTGTTTAAGCAATTTCTTTGCTGTATTGCCTAAAATTCCTTAATTCCAGGTCAAGATGTTTTTCCAACTGATATCTGACCTTAATTCATTATTCATGACCATTTGACAGACAGCAGGCAGCTGAGTCCTACCTCACCTGTCCAGGAGAGTTAAGGCTTGGACATTAAAGGTCTTGCTGCAGACAGCTGTGGACCTGTACGGATAATGCACAATCCATGATATTGCCTGTGTTGCAGTGGACACAAGCAGCTGCTTCCAGCTAGTTTGGCTTTATTAAACATTTAATTATTAACATCCCCAGTTCAAACCTCTAAAAAGTGAATGTTTGTGTGTTGTTATGTGTTTTTCTGTTTCATATTAATGGAAACTGAATATCTTTGGGCGTTAGATAGTTGGTTGCACACAAGACATTTTAATGTCAGCTCGGGCTTTAGGCAATTGTAACTGGCAAAAATCATTTATAGGCAACGAGAAAAAAATGAAAAATGAAAATTTGCAGCCCTAATATTTTCTTATGCAAAATATAAAATAAACTTTTTGTTCATACACCATCAGCTGCCATTGGTGGCTGTCAGTTGTAAAACCTCTATGTAAATACCATGGAGCCTGCTGGCTCTGTGTCTGTTTGTTAAGACCTACCTACGAACCAGGGCTGAGCTCCATACAGCTCTGATAAATACCACCACTGCCCTGCTGTTTGGGCCCTGCAGGGACTTAATATGTACCTGTATTACTTAGCAGTGACTTTAGTGACTTAATTAAAGGTGTCTTTTTTTCTCCTATGGTATCATTCTAACATCCTTATAATACTCCTGTAGGGATTTATCTCCTGAGCCTAGTGCAGATTTCTTGCAACCTTATCAGTCTGTAGCTCTATTTTCTCCATATCATTGCAATAATCCTATAATCTATTTACAGGATTTACTGTACGTCTAGATTTTTTTAAAGGTAGGCTAGACCCCCTCACCCCATTATATGATCTGTAATCCAGTCGGGGCATATGGTTTCTCCTCAGTCTCCTCTGCTGCGTCACTCTACTGACAGCTGAGTGCATTTTAGCCGATAATAGGCTTTGGTTGGGGTCATATAGTGACATATCACATGAGGATATGATTCAGTGGATCCAGATGAGCCTGTTTCTCAGCTGTTATTGGTCATTTCAGCAGCAAAGGACATTCTGCACAGGGACTGACCAATGCTCCCAGTGGGTTCATTAAATATATAGGCACATACCCTCAGAGCAACTGAATGCATTGATTCATTTGACTGTAAGAAATCACACATCTATGTGATTTGAAGCATGGAAAATGGATATCAATAGGTCGCTGTGTTGGTCCATAAAGGTCTATTATTCTAATATGATAGAAGGGGGAACCCTAAAGTTATTCCTGTCAGATTGGTGTATAAGATTTGCACTTTTCCTTGACATAGAGAGAGAGAGAGAGCGAGTGTTTCCTTTGTGCGGTACACACCACTCTCAATTTGATCAATCATTCCAGCCATGCCACCTCCATGTTTCTGGTGTCTGCTGACAGCCTACAAGCTATTCTTGCTTATGCATAATGGATAAAACTGCATCTGACAGACAATGTTTTCTGTTAATTATAAAAGTACAATTGTATTTTATAGGATTTGCATGATTGTCAGTGTCCAACTTATTTTGAAATAAAAGTAATGGTGATTCATGAGGTAACCATTTTCCCTAAATTTGTGGAAGACTTCAGTGCATGTCTTTGGGGGAATGGTTGTTTGTCCCACAGGACATTTTCATATTATTTTAGACCATTATTATTATAATTTCTGTGTACAAAAATATCATCTAATAAAGCATAAAGATAGAACTTGCAAAAACAAGCATTTCAAGCATTAAAGGAACCAACAATGTCACACTAAACATTATGTTGATGTACAAACTTTTTGGGGATTGAATTCTTTATGTAAATCAGGATATTTCCTCTCAATGCAAACTACTGTAAATGCAGGGACGCCTTCTTTCTTTTTCAAACCATCCAAACTGGAATAATCGAGTGGCCCAATTTAAAAACAAAGTAATTTTCACAATACATTCTCGTATTCCTGTCCAAAGGGAATGTGATATCATAGAGAGGGAATCAGCTTTTCAAGTGGTGGACAGCGCCCTGCTCAGGGAACCTTTATGTTCCTGCTCAGAGACACTCTGCTATTTCCGGGAACCGCACCAGAGGAGTAGAAAGCCCTTACTGCATTTGCTTTCACAGTGCTTTGAACATCTGGGCTGTGCTCAAGTGACCAATTTTCTGTGTGTGTGTGTGTATACTTACTTCAGGGAAACAGACAAAGATGAGGGGGGTTAGATTGAGATTTTACAGTGTGAATATGGAGCTGCAGTGTGTGTCGCAGCTGTGCATGTCGTCTCAGTCAGTGGAAATAAGAATGAGGTCTCTGTCTATTTTGTACAATAGGGTGGAAATACACTGAAACTGTTACCACCTGAGAGACTCCCAGTTTTGAATCTACTCTTTGTGCAAATGCAATTTATAAAGTTGCTATGGCTGAAATAGTTCACCAGACAGTACAAGTGTGATCCAAAGCTCTCCTTTGAAATGCAGATGATTGCTCCCTGAGATGATGCAATCACTGAGTGACAATAACTCATGACAAAGCACTGATAACGTCTCTGAGGGGAGCACAGGTGCATTTTGGTGTGTGTATGTGTGAATGTGTGTGTGTGTGTGGGGGGTGGATTCCAGAGTGAGTTGAGAAGTGGCTACATTTGCTAGACACAGAGGGAGTAGAGTTTGCTCAGAAAAACGTAAATGTCTGGATTGTGTGTATACATATGTACATGATTGCCTGTCAGTGAGTATAGCATTTGGGCCAGTTACCCAAGGGACTTCGTCATGTGTGAACAACATATATCTATCTTGTGCATGAAAGTGTGTGCTTGTGTGTGTAACACCATCTGTTTATGGAGCCTGTGTGTGCTTAAACATGTTCAAAGGTTCTCTCGCTGCCCAGCTGGCAAACTGACCTCTCCAGCAGTGCTCACTGTATGTGCGTGGGAAAAAAAATCATTTAATTTAGTAATACATTTGAGCAGAATCAAGGAAACCCCTGCTTGGCTCAGCTACGGAAAACTGGAAGAAAAAGATTAGAGGTCCTGGTGCAACCCCCTCCCCTTTGTTCTTTTCAAATTCTGTGTGAATTGTTTGCACTCTGCCCTTCAAGGCTCAGCTTCAGGGTCTGGCTCTGTGTGCAAACCCCAGTTGGAGAGTTGGATACTAGTTTAGGGGTTTTGTTCATTGAATAAACTTGCCATCAGTTCATTATTTCATTCAAAGAAATCTTGATTATTCACATTAAGGTCAGGTGGCACTATGTTGTTTGCAGAAACAGCTGGCTGCTGTTTTAAACGACCTAAATTCACACTTCCTTTAATGCAACATTTGCTTTTCCTGGACTTCAGTGGTAACGTGGCTACTTTGTGTGAGGGACCTGAGCATTTACCAAACAGGAAAATTCAAATCAGTCAATGCTTGTTGCATTATGGTAACTGTATGATCTTTGACATATCACTTACTATGCATTGCTTGTGTTATTAATTTTGCTGAAGTTCCCCCCAAAATCGAATCAGGTGATATTCCTATCAGGTGATATGAATCAGTTTAGAAAATTAAAAATCAAGGTGGCAAAGTGAGTGTTCCTGACCTTCTCCTGGTCATCTGGTGTCCAGAGGAAATGTCTTTTCCTACGTGATCAAATCTCCATGCAATTTATTTTTCAATTATTAACAGTTTACGACCCTTATAAAACCATACCACTGTGAGACTCAGATGTAATAGGATAAAAGAAAAACCTTCATCACTCACACAAGTAAGAGACTCACTTATAACCAAAACAGGAAAGAGCTGATGCTCCATCAGGATGTCATCATGTTTGTGGATGCTTTGAATGTCTGGAGTCTTGGACTCGAAACACGTGGACAGTTAAACAGGAGTAAAACACTCTCCTTTGCATTTTGTAACCCATATAACAGAGCCAGAACACTTGGCCAAAAGTAGCTGTGCTCAGTATTTCAAGTCATTAAAAAAATTATTAGCATTTTGGGCTATAGCAAGAAACATGGAATACAGTCAGGTGCTATGCATACATACAGAGCTTTACTCTCGTCTTCTTTTTCCTTTTTTCCATCTCTAGCTTGCTCTTACAATGTATGTGTGTGTTTGTGCCACACTGACATGATCGGAGGCGACCGGCCGAAGGGAGAACAAACGCTGTCCGTCCATCACGGCTGCACTGCTTCCCACAGGCTGTTCCCACCGTGTATGTGTGTGTGTGTGCCAGTTTGTGTGTGGTTTCTCTAGAACAGGAGATAATTAGGTTTAAGCCTCACAAGAGGAGAATAAAAGGGGGTAGGGGAGGAAGATGGAGGAAAAAAAGGTGGTGGTGTTTGGTGTAGAAAGGCAGAAGGCGAAGGGGGTTGGAGATGGAGGAACACAGAAAGGGAGTTTAGATGAAGGAAAATAAATGCCTTGTAGGAAAAAGGGAGGGAGAAAGTAAGGAGTAGAATAACTGAAGTGGAGAAAATAAAATCTGTTGGAAGTAAGGATGAATATTAGAGTGATGTGGGGAATACGGAGAGGGCCAAGGGAAAAGAAAATAGTAGGGAAGAGCGAATTCTAGGGACACCCTACAGAAGTACTCAAGGGGTAAAATTCAATTTTTTTTCTTAGAAGGGTAAAGTGATGTGGGAGTGTGAAAAAAACAGCAAAGTAGAGAAAAGGCTGAACAGAGGACAGGTGTGAATGAGGTTGGGGAGGTAATATAGAGCGAGAGGAGGGAGATTGGCAAGTGAAAGAACATATTCTCACTTATTAAGCAAGCTAGAGGAAGTGACAAAGGGAGGCGAGGAACAGGGTTGTCAAGGTGCAAAGGGTACTCCTCTTCTGGACTCTGTTCTCCTCGGTAATTATTAGCCTCCTTTTTCTGAGATGGTTAGGCACCAGGAGAAAAAATAGACATCCAAAAAAGAAGGAGTAGGGGGGTGGTGGGGTTACTCGTGTTGGCACCAACTCAAGTGTTGCATGAAGAGACAGTCTGTAACTGGTCATCTGAAACAGTCCGTCAGCCAGATAGTTATCCTTCATTGGTTAAATATAGCCGTGGGCGTGCTCATCACCGGAATGATTTGATTGGTTGCCTCAGTGAGTTGTGAAATAACAGCAAAGCAACATCTTATGATAGCTCTCTCTCTCTCTCTCTCTCTCCCTATGTGTGTGTGTGTGTGTGTATACTTGCTGGCATGACCAAGCAGTCTTTGATAACAGTGTGTGTGTTCAGCGTTTGAATCTTATTTGCATTTTGCAAATAGGCAGGCAAGCTACAAACAAAGTTTATTAAAGCGCACACACTTAGGCACGCATCCAGACTATTCCACCTCCAGCTTTTTATTTTTTTGTTTTGTTTTGCATGTCTTTTTATTGGCTTTCTGACATCTACCTTACCTCAATCTTCTCTGTCTTTTCATGTGATACTCAATCTTTGTGGACTTACGCACAACTTTGCATAGTCAAATCCTATAAACGGTGATAGGCTTTTGGAAACATGCTTGACACGCTCGATGAAATGAGTGTCTTCCATGGGGTGGCTTGGTTTAGAGTCCAACAATAATATCTAAAGTCCAGTGTTTATAAGAACATAAAATTTGTGCATAGTGATCAAGACGAGTATAACAAGCAAGTGTAGTCTGCCTCCATTGTTAGCATAGATGTATACATCGATATATGTTGGCGTAATGACTTGGCTCTTGGGTCCAACACCAGCCAAGGAAAAAACTAGGTTCAATCTGTCAAAAATGGACATACAGTGAGGAGCTCAGACATCCGATTAGAGCTCAGGATAGAGCTGCTGCTCCTTTGTGTCATAAGGAGCCAGTGGAGGTGGTTCAGGTATCTGACCTGCATGTCCCCTTGGCGCCTCCCGTTAGAGCTGTTCCAGGCATGTCGCTCTTGGAAGAAGCTCCAGGGAAGGCCCTTAACATGCTGGAGGGATTACATCTCTCGCCTAGCCTGGGAACGTCTCTGTGTCCTCCAGGAGTTGCTGGATGTTGTAGCTGGGGAGAGGGATGTCTTGTTTAGTCTGCTGCCCCTGCCACCAGGCCCTGGAGAAGCAGATGAAGACCATACATAACATCAAAAGGATATTTAGATTAATATGTGTTTTGCTGTATCGCTTAAATCATGATTTTGAAAAACCAAAGGCCAAACTTTGGAAAATGTAATGCAATTTCATGATAAATTTCCTTATCGAGGAATGGGGTAGCCTATATCAGAATATAATAATGTAGCCATATGACCATCCCTACATATGAATTGATTTCATGACTGTACAGGACATTAAGAGCAAATCAATTGCCTCCACACAGTTAGCCAGCAGCTAACGGTGCCAAAGCAAACAGTCAATAAAGGCAACAGCCCATGGATACCTCAGGATACAAATGCAACATTAAAAAATGTTTAAGATATGTGAGGCAACTGTTTATTTCTTGACAGAGATGCTAATGTGGTCAGCTATAATCTGCCTGTTTAGGATTTTTACAACAACTTGACTGTATAACATTGTACACGGAGCCCAGTTTCACTCACAATTTTAACTAACCAAGTTAATTAAACTCATCTGACAGCCATATTTCCCCTTACGAATGAATATCCATTACACTTATCCATTACCATGAATCAGAAGTTGCTTCCACCAGGCATCTTGTGCGCGAGTACAGGAACAATTTGGTTATTGGTATCAGATCAGCAGATCCCAACGACATTCAAATTGCTGATCTTTATCAGTTCTAAAAAAAAAAAAAAAAAGAAAACCCAACAAAAAAACCTGTCCTCTCCCCTCTCTCTCTGAAAATGATGTTGACTCTCACAGTCCCGGCTCTGCAGATCGACACTTCCAAGGTTCTCGGGCCACACTTCAGCCGATCTGCCAATAATCAGACAGTATGTGTCCTGTCAGAACACATTAGCTGTTCACTTATTGGGGCTAAATGCAAGAGGTGCTTTGAATGGAGTACAAATCATTCTCTCACTGTGCATTTCTACCTCTCCTCGTTCTATTCCTGTTAGTTTGGGATGATATGAAAGGCTGGTTTTGTTTTAAGCCATGTCTGTGTTCTTTCTTGGTCTGTACTGCTGTATCAGACCAGGTCAATGTGACTGTGTGTGTGGTCTACACACTAATCAGGGCTTCTTATAAAAAACAAAGGTCTTTTGTGAGAGGAAAGTGTGTGTGTGTGTTTTTGTGTGTGCTTGTACACATATACACAAATGAATGTGTATTTTTTTTCAGTTTTTGCTGTCGGTGTGCATATACCAATGTGGCTGTGTGAGTGTGTTCTTTTTGTGTTGGACATATTTGGCAGATTTCATGTCAGTTCAGTGCACTGCGAGACAAAGGAGTCTTGTTACAGTGACCACACTCAGCTGATATAAAGTCAGCTGATTGTGACTGTGGCTGGGTTTGTAGCTAGAACAGAATGTTTGAATCAGTGTTTGTATCTTTATCACACCTGAACGTGGACAGAAATGTGCAGGACATAGAACCCGTTTTGTTCAGCAGTTCTATTAAATACTTCTTTTGGACACGTGCTGATTCAGTTCTCTGATGATTATTTTTGTAGCTTTTTGTGATTTTTCATTCGGTTGCAAACAGTTGTATGCTTTTTCTTTTGTTTCTCCCACCACATTTAGTATGTCAATTATGGTGACAGTGTATGAGAAAAAAGCACTTTGCTGTATAATGCTATATTATGTAACAGCACCATAAAGTTAAACCTCAGGAATGAGTCAGTTCACAAGCATTTTTAAATAAATTGTACAACAAAAGTAGACTATTGCTTTGTTTTGCATTACATGATTGTTGCATTTTTCTGAAATGCAGACTGCATCATATATATATATATATCATATATATATATATACATATATAACGCGAGAGAGAAAGACAGAGAGATACTTGGTACTTTCTGGTATTCCAGGAAGTAGGTGGGTAGATTACTATCTTTGTGTTTTGCAAATTGACATCAGACAAAAAAAGTACAGCTGAAAGGAATATTTTAGTTTTGCAGGTATTTTGTAATAAACTGTATGAGCACATTATAATTTTGGAATGATGGAGGTGGTAGATGTTAATAAAGGGCTGGTCAATTAGACTTAATTTTTTGTTTTTTTGTGGTTTTTAAACATTTTTTTTTGCTTCAAAGAATCGCCATTACAATTAAGAATTTCCTATTTCATAACAATCTTTTCAATAGTTTTTAGGACATTTAATTTTAAACCAGAACAGTCAATAAATGTTGTTATTTTAAGCCTCTGCTGGCACAAGAGAACGAGTCACAACATTGCCACTTTGTATTACTGATATCTGCAATACATTTTATGGCAATACATCTGACAGTAATTTTTTCAGCCTGAACGAAATTAGTGGACAGTTACACTGCCATCCTCAGAGCCATGCTACTAGCATGGCCAGTAAAAAAGTTTGGATTTATTATGTTAAACATATAATTGACATTAAAGAGATCATTGCATAGTGAATATATTTTTTTCCCACCATCATGCAAATGGTAGTTTAGTTTTGAATAAAAAGCTCCAGTCTGTGATAATAAAAATAGGGGTATTTGCTGTGCCTCATCCATCTTGCTGCTGGAATTCAGCAAGGCCTCATGTGGTTGTTTCCACTAGATGACTGGGCTTTCCTCAGCTTGAAACCTTCAGAGTCAGTAATTAAAATTGACACAGGGGAAGACAGGAGAACTGAATAATTACATTTCGACCTTGTATCTGGAACGACCTGATTAAACCTGTAACCCTACTTCTCTCTCCTTGTCCGTCTTATTGCTTTTTACTGTCTCAAGGATCCATAAATCTACCAATGACTCAAATTGTCTGTACCAGAGCACATGTTGACTTAAACAGGCTACAGTACTGATGCTATCAGCTGCTTCTGGACCAGCCACTTCCCAGAACTGTGCTGGCAAGTAGCAATGCATAACAAGAGTCCTTATTCCCCTAAGATAGTTTTATGTAAAGATAAAAAGAAAGCCTCTTATACATTGTATCTGGTTATTGTTTTTTGGCACAATTATTCCACTAGTGACATGTTTATAAATAAATTTCCTTTGAAGACTATATAACATAGTTGTGGCTAAGATTTTACAAATTCCATGGTCTGTGAGTGGTGATTTTCTCCTTGCAGCAATGGGGTCGCAGGTTCAAATCCAGCTCTGCTGTGTGGAGTGTGCATGTTTTCCCTGTGTCAACTTGGGCTCTTCCTGGCTTTCTCCAAAACCTGCAGCTTAGGTGTAATTAGGGACTTTAAATTTCCCATAGGACTGAGGAGGGCGTGATTTCTGTCTCCCTGTGTCTTCCATGTGATAGCCTGGTGACCTGTCTTTCATCCTTTGTCAGCTGGGATTTGCTCCAGCTCCCTGAAAACTGAGTTTGGATAAGCATAAACTACAAGATCTATTTCAATTCCAGCTCAAGTAATTACTATATCAACCAACATATCAGTAATCGATTAATTATCCCCTCTGAAGTCTCTGTGGGCATCAGTCTCAAAAATCTCATGTTGGTCAGGCAAGTTAAAAACCTTAAAATTATCATCTTTCATCACATTGGGAGTCACACCAAAAGAGAGACCAAAATCATAAAATTCACATGATAGTCAGAGCATAATGGTGTGACAGGATGAGCAAGAGAGCCAATATTAGTTTCAAAGTGTTTCTAAAAAAAATTGACTACATGTGGTCAGCAGCTGTATAAGGCCAACTAACCAAAATGCTTCCCCTCGTGATCACAAAACAGTGCTCTCTAATGGGAGTATCTGTAAAGGGGATGAACGTTTATCAAGCTCAGCCCTTTCATTTCAAAAGTAGAGCAGGGAGATGAATGCTACTCTCTGGTTTCCCAGCCAAAAAAACAGTGAGAGATTTATCTAAAATAATAAGTGAGCCACAAGAATTCTGTTCAGTTTTGGGTGTGTCTCTGTGCAGGTGTTACCTAGCTATTAATTAGGCAACGGTTATCACAGTGCTCTCCCTGCAACTGTCACATGAAGCTTTGGCAGGTGAGCACCTGTGTGCAGGTGGCATGTGTGTGTATGTGTGTGTGTGTGTTGTTTCCCTGTAGAATCGAGCCGTTGGGGAGGAAGAAAGGGTGCAGTGCTGTTTTTTAATTAATAGTTAATTGCAAATGCAAATGGAAAAGGAAAGGAAGCAGGGGGAGTACGAAGGAAGAAGACATAATTAGGAACGAGGAGTGAGAAGGGGATAAAGAGAACATGGCAGTGAGTGGGAGAGACTGACAGGGAACAAGTATGATGTTAGGTAAGAAATATACAGAGTGAGGGGTGGGGGGGTACAGGAACAAGGGATGAAAGAGGACTTGGCAGAGGAGAGCGGCAGATAGAGATAACATGTGACAGTGAAACAGAGAGGTAATGGCAGACAGATTTAATGAGGTCTTCCCAGATGAAATGCTGAACTGTAATTATTCTGCTCCCCTCTCTGCCTGGGTTTAGTCGCATGTGTGTGCAGCTCCTAACATCCCTTGTGAACTAGTGTGAAGCAGACTATCCCTTGGCACACTCTGCATCAGCACATGACCAGACCTGGAGCCAGGACTCCTCTACAGCTGGAGGTTCATGTTGGACTCACTGGCTGAACAAGGGTGGACACTCTTAATATTCCTGTCACAGTGGAAATGCTGTCCCTCAAAGATATAGATAGATATAAATAAGATGTAAGTGAGATTTGAGAAGGGACACAGTCTTTGAAT
>JAOWBC010000049.1:22215128-22225789 GCA_028566105.1 Hypoplectrus providencianus | reverse complement strand
TCCCCGGCCCCCCCCCCCCCCCCCCCCCCCATTTTTTCTGAGACCACTCGCTTGTTATTTTGAGTTTCAGTCAGCGACCAAGGGCCAGAGAACTTTTGTGTTTGTTTGTGTGTGTGTGTGTATCTGCTCGTACATCTGATTGCGACCCACTCAGGGTGCTTTGACTCCACTTAGCCAGTGCCTCGCTTTCCATTGCCCCTTGTCTTCCCAGTGTGTGTGTCTGTGAACCGAGAGTGCATTTTAGACAGAGCAAAGCCTGCAAAACACGTCGAAGTGCATAACATCAGAAAGGCTCAGAGTAGGGCCTTTAGGGAAGGCAACATACACACACATGCACCCACACACAGCAAGTTCTCTACCAGAGCTCCATAAATCGCCCTGTAGCTCTCCAAAGCTTCAGACACACACACATACTCACACACACACATTATACACAGCCTCACTCTTGCTGACTGTACCTCCTCACTGTGTGTGCCAGACTGGTGCTGCCAGCATCAGTTGACAGGCACATGGACCTGTCCTGCCACACCATGCCACAACACAGCGCTGCTAAGGACAGGACCATGATGCCTTACTGCTGTCGCCCCCAGTTACCTGGGCCGCCAATCATCAGTGCTGGTTTGCTAGGCAGTAGCTTAAAAGTCCCTAATATCACACACAAACACACCTTCACTGACTTGAAGAAAACCTAGAGGGGGCTGAGGGGGGATGTATATGGTGAGAACAGCTGTGATGAACAATATGACTTGTTTCTGCAAAAAGATTGACAGCAAAGACAAAACATGACTGCAAGGTGTAGTGCGGTCACTAGTCTTGGGACCCTAACTATATAAAGTGAATTTCACTCTTTTCACTATTAAAATACTTTCTTCTTCCTCCTATATTATCTAATTTCCTGACACAATATTTTGTTTCTCTATGAAGATAAGATTACTTTTGCAATACACCCAACGAAACCAGTCAGTGCATCCAACATTCCACTATTTATGGGAGGATGAGACCATTTCCAAATCCATTCAAGGATAAATGCATAAAAAACTTTCAAAAAATCAACCAAAACAATAAATACTAATATATCTATGGCAGGTCAATATTGGCTGAAAATGATTGGCAAAATGCCAGTCTTGCCACTGGTACTGATGTTATTGGTACTGTAGAGTTGGCCTTTTTTAATGTCTATTTATGTTAAGGACTCTCAGCGTTAAATCCATCTTTGTGCTGCTTTCGCATCTAGTCAATAAAATTTAAAGGCTGAGGGAGTAAAAGAAGGATATACATGCCAATAGACTCATAGAAGTGACAGTAAATAGCCATCAAACGCTCAGCTTCAGTCATTGTGTGCGTTAGAGACAGATGTTCTCGAGTGGTCTCCTTTTGTAATCTGTTTGTTTCCCTTGTGTTTATTCATTACATTCAACTCAAACATCAGAGTCAGGCAACCGTTAAAAAATATCAGGGTGTGAAAATGCATTTCAAGTGCAGTACATCAATGTCCTGATTGGTCTCTTCTGCACAGGCTTCAGATGCAACACACAGAGGGTAACGTAGTAAGTAAGGAGTAAGTGATTTATACACCACTAGTCTCTACTAGATATACTACTAGTTACTGAAGAAGGTGGAATTATAATATATACGTGTGGGGGAAGGAAGAGAACATAGCAGTTAATGAGTGTAGAAATGAATCTATTCACATGTAAGGCTACTGTTCCTCCACTTATTTAGCAGCACAACACAGGAGAATAGTTTAAATGAATGCTTTCATGTAAGAGAATACCTTCGAAGGCTAGTGATCAGTCGCTCATGAAGGCTGCTGGCTTATACATGTGTCCAGTAGTCCAGTTTTCTCCAGGGCTGTATGTATGCTACCTCTGGGACTGGGTTCCCAGGTGCTGAGGCAGATAAAACATGGACCATACTCCCCTGAGAGGGAGTGAGAGAGGGATAAAATATTCTCCCCCAGGTGTAGAACATGATGAATAGAGTGATGGAGGATAGAAAGAGCACAGAGAGAGGGAGGAAGCACTGGAGATGGTCCTTGGGGGTTTAGCACATTGGCACACCACTATGTTATTGCATTTGTGTGTGTGTGTGTGTGTGTGTGTGTGTAAAATGGATCAGGTTGCTTAAGCACCCTGCATTAATGTCATCACATTTCCATGCCTCTGCAAAACAGCCAAATGTCATCAATTTCTGTGGCAGTTCAGGCCACAGATACAGCATCCTACACTGCAGTTCTGTGCACACTCTGTGCTGTTTGCAAACACACACTGTTTCCACACTGCCCGACTTTCAGAGTTTACAGTTCACACTACGCAATTTGTTGTCTTGGGATTGCGAGTCTTAAAGTTGTTGGCGTTTCACACTATATGAGTGAGCAGTGGCAAGAGGTCACACACCACAAGATTTTCAACCAGGACAAATCGCTGATGAGTATTTATGTGGGTCAACTGAGGGGACGGGGGTCGCGCCATGGGTCAGGCATTTCTTACTGAAGCACACACATCACAGTGCTCAGTATTCTTTGTCTCAACCTGTGTCTTGTGCTCTCATTGGCATGCCAAATCCCTCAGATTAAGCATGCTAGATATGTGGTTTGAGATTCATTAGTGAGCCTTTTGACAGGGAGCTCCAAATGAATATCAGGGCAAAAATAATCTTTTTTTTATAGCCACATGACTCCACATTGGTTTAAATCACATGCACTGCACGACACATATTAAAAGAAAAAAATAAAACCTCAAAGCTTGTTTGCTTGCTTCAAAAACAGTGGTGAAAAACACCAGGAGCAAATGCCAGGAGTTCATTTTCATTCAACAAAACTTGACTGATATGATAACTACATGCCAAATTAATCCGAGTTGACAATCAATGTATCATTATAGGTCATTTCCAGAAAACATCACAGAGGACAATGATGGCAGAGCAGCATCTGTTGTATCCACACATTAACTGTTGCAAAGAGGGGATTCATAGCATAAGAACGGCATAGTGTTTTTATGTTGTACAATTCAGACTTTTACATACTGACTTACTTTGACATTGTTGTTCCTGAATTCCTCTCTGTTGTGCAGTCAATCTGGCTGCCAACTGCTGGTGCAGCTAATTAGGCCAAACTAAAAATAGACACCTGCCTATAAGATTCATATATCATCTCTGTCATACAAAGCCTCCCATGGTTCTCCAGCCAGACAATATTTTCTGGAACAAATTATGAACAAATCCCTCACATTTGTTACCTATGAGGAAAAAAAAGGAATCAAACAAGATTTTCTTTAGGGGATGTTACAGGTTAGAATTGATACCCCTTCTAATAAGTAACCAATATAAAAACAAATTTAAAAAAATGTCACAAGCATAAACGTCAACACAATGATTAAGTCCAAAGTGTCCTGTTATTGTGACTTGACATGCACTGGATTCTGCTGTACTAGTATTCCTTAAATAACTGTGCCGTCAAAAAGGTAGTTGGCCTGTTAATTATACTTGTCTTAATATAGACACTAATGTAATGTAATTAAAGTACGGCTCTGCTGCAGCTCAAGTCTTTGTACTCTGGGAGAAAACTGAAGTATTAACTATATACTGTACCGGGCTGGGGGATAGCTCGGCCTCCCATGGCTGGTAATTAAGACTGATTAAAAGTAGACATCACCAGTGTACATCTTTAACAAAAAATGACGGGCAGATCTGATGGCCACCTTTAGTTTGGTCCAAGCCAAAAGCCATGACCTGGATTTTAAGGTAAAAGCTAAAAAGCAAAGATGTAATCAATATAAAACCATGAATGGTACAAATATACCCTAAACTCGCCAATAAAAAGTAGGATCACATCATATCACTGGAGAAGTATCTACAGTGAGTGTTTTGAGCGACTTGCTAAAATCAGGATGCTAGCAAGTGCCAAATGACAATGCAAATACTTGTCAGGTTCACTATGTTAACATCCTGTTAAAGAATTAGGGATGTGTACCAAGAAACTGGTGACAAATGTTCTGATCCATCAGGATTGAATGTCTACTAGCTTATCAGTTCCTTTCATCAGTGCAGGCACTTGTGCATTTCAAAACCCTGATGTCACGTTAATGATTCCAAGCACATGAAAAACAGCATTTGCATGGCAGGGAAGCAGAACCGGACCAAAGTGTGGCATTTCAATGCACAGCTTGTCAAGATTGTAATGTCTAGGACATTATAATTTCAACGAAAAGTGAACACAGCAAAAAGCTGAAGCATCTGACTACACAACATAGACATGGAGACGGTAGAGCCCTGATGTTGGAATGATGCTGACGAGTGTACTCATTTTTTTTCACACAGAAAATGGATCAGTAATTAATAAGGGAATGTTATAAAGACTCAGACCAATAAGCAGACTAGATAATGGAATTGCAATTATTAAATTTTTAACCAACTCCCATCCCTAGTTAGCATGCTAACATTTGCTAATAAGCTCTAAAGTACAGCTAAGGCTGATGGGAATAGGAGGCATTTGGTCATAAAGTATGAGACAAATTAAACGTTTGACCTGATGATGGGAGTAAAGGGATCAGCAGGGATCCCTAAAATTGATCCTGAGGTGGACATCAATGTCTGAACCACTTTACATGACAGTCTGTCCAATAGTTGTAGAGACATGTGTTTTGAAACCAAAAACCCATTTTCTTTCTCCCTGCCCCCCCTTTACACTGTGACTGTGGCCTGCTCTGCTGCTTTAGCAGTCAGTAATCCATCATAATTATGTGCAACTGCATAAACTGAACGTATTAAGACAGGCAGTGGTCATGTTATATTTCCCATCAAGCCAGGCCAGTTAGCCAACCATCACGTGCATTAAAGCTAAATCTTCAAATCTCACACCTGTAGTTACAAACCATCCCTTTCTTCCTTGTTTTCGTTTTTTTTCCACTGTGTCCTAGTTTTCATGCCTTGTGACGTACGCATTCCCCACACGAACACACGTCCTTTACACATATTCACGTACACCTCATACACAGAGCAATAGCGTTGAAAGTGTGTGTATGGGTTTATGCATGTGTGCACGGCTGCTGTGCCTTGTAGATGTAAATTATGAAGGACATTTGAATCTATATTTGATGACTGCCTCTTATTTAGAAACCAGCCATTTGGCAGAGCGCAATGGCTGCAGCAGCTGAGTGTGTGTGTGTGCCATTTTCAGTGTATGTGCGTGTATGTGTCTGTTCATAGGAATTGAAGGTTGCGGCTATTTTATTTCTTACCCATTGTTGCTGTGTGACTGTGTATTTTGATGTTGTGAGGTCAGCATGGCGACTAGCCTGTTCTCAAATGGAGCTCTGTTTAATATTGAAGAACTTGGCAGTAGACTTCTCTAATAGGGTTCCAGTGCAGAGCAAAGGGGAAATCAGCCTCTATATTGTTTTTAAAGCATCAATAAAATAGATTTTTCATGAAAGAAAATCTGAAATTTACCAGCCCTGGTAGCACCCTATGATTTCAGTGATATAGCACCTGCAGATGCAATAACTAGGGGAGCAAATTGTTGGTTTCATTATGACATGATGATAGTTACAATCATTGGACAACAATACGATATGAGCCAAATTCAAAGTTTTCTGCAGTAAGACTTCAATGTGATGTGACTGAAAGGCCATCAGCTCACAGAAAGACAACTAAAATGTGACAGAATCATTTTATTTCTGAGCTCAAGATTTTTAATAATAATACATCTTCTGTTCATTTGAGTTCACATGTTTTTTATGTCTTAACTCAAAGAGCCTGTGATGATCTTTTCATTATGAAACTGGACCATTTTCAAGATAAGTTCCAGCTGTGGGCTCAGTTTTCTTCTCAGACAGAACGGGGACATTGTCAAAAAGTTAATTATAGATGCCATTATGCATCGATGTTGTGGCATTTCATTGGTGCAGTAAGATCATTCACAGATGAATCGATATACTCTATCAATATATCGATACAGCTTTAGGAATCGAATGTAAGATGAGGACCATCTGTGAGTTTCACAAAACAAGGAAGCAATTTTACAAAAAGCAGGTTTTCACTCCTTTCAAGTAGAATTAACTGAAAAACCTTTCCTGATATGTTTTGTTGTCACAGTGGGTGCAGACCAGAGAAAACGGTGCATTGATTGGTGCTTGCTACAAACACAAGCTGCTCTATTTCAACATCGTAAGGCTGAAGAAACATTCCTGCTTGCTGAAACGTAACAGGTGTGGTTTGTCAGCACTGAGCTACAAAGTGTGTTAGCCACTAGCCTAATATATGCAGCGTACAGTTCTATAAGCCAAAGCTAAAGTCACCCCTATATTCATATCTGCCGAGAACAAAACCATGTCACGCTCAGCACACAACACCTGGCTAAATATTCTCTCTTATTGTTGTTGTTACTACTGAAGCTCCCCAGCCCCAAAAAGTCATATTCGAAACTGGCTTAATAAACTGTAGAGTGCAGTGAAAAATATGCAGGAAAAAAAGTGGTAAGAAAGTCAATTTGAAATGAAAGAACAGCAGAGAGCAAAGGAGCGCTGCCTCTGCACTGCAGCTTAGTAGGTAGAGGAGCTTTATGATTCAAAAACATCATATAAAATCACTTTTCTGCAGCGTCCACACTTTCATTCCTGGATCAAAGCTCATCCAAAATATAAAATGAGAAAGCACACATGCACAGACTCAACTTGGATGATTTAAATAACTTGTATCAGGAAGGAATATCCAGTCATCACAGCAGCTTTTCTTGACATGAATGAAAGTGATTCAGCTGTACAAAAACATCATCATCAGTGGGTGAAATCCTCTCTCATCTCTTCATCACATAAATCCAGTTATTAAATATATTTTTCTCTGTAATTTTCTTAATCCCTCTGAGTGATGATCAAACCTTTCTCTGTGTGCAAGACAGAATTCATAGAAAACTTTCGAGACATGAAAATGTGCCTGTGCATGCCTGTGACTTATACACTGTGTGTGTGTGTGTGTGTGTGTATGTGTATGTGTATGTGTATGTGTGTGTGTGTGTGTGTGTGTCAGGCAGCATAATGTAAGATTGCTTAGCCACGGTGCTGTGTGTCTGACCAGGTAGTGAAACTCTGACTCAGTTGTTTCCCGGCTAAGGCACTGTCTCCCCCGATCTATGGCCGCACATGTAACAATGCAGTCACGCACACACAGTCAGAGATGATACAGACAGATATGCAAAGACAGGCACATATCTGTTTATGACATGCAATGCTGATGAATAGCAACTCTCTCAAACACACACACGGCAACATAGTCGGCATGCTGTTAATTCATTTTGTTGAAGGACACATTTTCACTGTGAGACAGATAAAGCCATACAGATGGAGAGCATTAGACAAAAGCAGTCTGAAAAAGAGAGCTTAACATGGAGGAGGAAAAGAAGCAAAAAAAATACATACCTCTTAAAAAGCCCAACAACAACTTCACTTGCTGGGAAAACAGAATGTCCTGTAACTTTTAAAATGAAAGAAAATGACAGGAACCAGAAATAAAATAAGATATCTTCAATAAGGGCAGTTTTTGTTTCACTGATACACCTACTGTACACAATTTTGATTTGAAAAGAGCACAATGAAGTAATATGGGCACTGATGAAAACAAATCTAATACTTATATATAATATAATCCAGTGACTATGTAAATGGACATTATGTGTTCCAGAGCAGTCGACTTTATACCTGATGTAATAGAGTCACTAAATGTCCTGTCAATTAGAAGTAAAACTAATTTAAAGATAAACGAAATGCACGCGCACTTATTAAGATGTAATATCCAGTGAACAGTGCCGTGAAAGTCAGCACAGAGGTCAGAGAGCTAAAATAGATCATATTGAACGGATGGCGGCAGGAACATGATTGAGTACTATAAGCAGAGGAAAGCAGTCATGGTGCAGTGCTGAGCCATGAAGCCTGACTGAAATTGCTCAAAAAGCAGTTATAGAAGCTATTGCTCAGCAATATGTCCTCCTAGTCCATGATAGAAAAACAGGTTGGTTGGTGTAATTAATGCAGGAAGCATTCAAAAGCAGCACAAGCATAGATGAGCATTGAACATCTGTCCAACATCTGTGCTGAGAAATACTTTGAAGCGACCCATTGACACATTGAGAAAAATGACGTTAAACTTTCCTACAGGATGAAGCGGCTGATCTGCTCTCACACGAATTTTAGCCATGGCTCACACCTCGCATTTTAGGGAATTTCAAGTTACAGAAAACTAATAGGGCCTCATCCATAAATGGAATAGTCAGTCTTGCGAGGTATAGCCAACAAAACTACATCAGTAAGGGTAGGGCTGCAAAGCACATGAACGTTTTTTTTTAATTATTTTTTCTACAACCCTGATTCCAAGAAAGCTGGCATCCTGTAAGAAATGTTATGAAAACAGTCCTACATTTTTTTGCTAACTCTTGATGTGTTTATTATAACATGTATATCAATTCTGAATGTTGTACATTATGTTTTTATTTACATTTTACAGCTTAGCCTCTGTGTCTTCCCGTTCCAACTGAATTAAGTAAATTAGGTTAGCAGCATAGCTAGCAAACATCAGCCCAGGATCACATGATTATGTTTAGGAAAATATATTGTTAGCATCACAAACTAATCAGTTAAATAGTTGATGAATTAATCAATAGAAAATTAGTCGTTAGCGGCAGATTGCAATGCAGAACTGAGACTCAGATTATTGTATCATGTCTGAAGCTGCAGCCCCTTGTGATTATTTTGGATCCTCACTCACCAACAGTGAACGTCTAAACCCTGACCATGAAATTACTTGTGACATTAATTTTGGACCTGTGCATGTGTGTGCACGCCTGTGTCTGACTGTGTGTGTCTTGGATGTGGATGTGGGTGTTTGCACACTGCTCTGGCATTTAGAGGCTAATCAATGCCCTGCTGACTACCGCTGCTAATTGAAGGTTAGCAGATACCATCAGCATGAGTCTCTCTCTCCTTCTCTCCCCCCCCCCACCTCTCTCTCTCTGCCCTTCTCTCTTCCTGTCTTTGGTCAATAGAGCTGTATTTTTGTCCACCTCAAGAGCAGCCTTATCCAACCATCAGCACACACACAGGCACGTTCAGATACACCAAACATCAGCGTTCTGTCAGAAACACATTTCTCTAGCTTTGCTCTGTGGCATATGCCATATCTACACATACACATACACATTTTCCTCCATTAGTAACATTACACTATTGGTTGCACTATTCCTCACAGACGATGCACATGCAGTGTTATCTGTGAAAACGTGAACATTTCCAACAGCAGAAATTCCCTCTGGGGTTCAGTAGAGAGCAGCATGATGCACTACATGAGAGTGATGCAACTTAAGGGTTACTTTACCTCCTAAATCTCACACATCACTGATAACAGATTGCACCTCCTCAGCAGCACCGTCTGATTCAGTTTAGTTTTAATCAACTATCAAATAATACCTTAAAATGAAATCATAGAAACTACATCTTTAAATGCTATAATCCTTGTTATATATCAATATTTGATTGCCAGCATCATGAGTTACTTAACCCTAACCCTGTATTTTAGAAACTAAAACGCTTAATCCTAAATATATGAATTAGGTTTGATGGTTTAGGGCTAAAGTTTTAATTGAATGTGTCATGATTGTTGGTCTGAGTGTTTCACAAGCTGCTGATCTTCTGTGACTTCACACACAAACATATCTAGGGTTTACAGAGAATGGTCAGAAAAGAGAAAATATTCAGAGAGCCTTGATGCCTTGTTGATGCCAGAGGTCAGCGGAGAATGATCAGACTGGTTCAACAGTAACTCAGATAACCAGTCGGTACAGCCAAGGTCTGCAGGAGACCATCTCTGAACCGCAACATGTCCAACCTAAATGTAGATGAAACCACAGCAAAACTTTATTAGGTACACCTTCCTGTTTAATAAAGTGGCCGGTAAGGGTCACAAAGGAAAAACAAAATATCACATTCATGTTTCACAGCATCCCAACAAAATCAGGGTTGTAAAAGCAAATTGTGTGAATTATTTGAATCTTAAAAATAGATTTAGGACTCTAATAAGAATTTCTGTTGGTCTTTTCAGTCACAGAATCATTATTGCATTTAAAAATACTTTCCTGGAAATCAAACCCCATACTGTGTGTGTCCGTGTGTGTGTGTGTGTGTGTGTCCATCCGACTAGACAGTGAATAAATGTTGCAGTTATGTGGAGTGTTTGTGTTTGTATGATTTCACTGTAGCTACAAGGGCAGTGAAGTTAAGGTGATTAATTCTGACTACTGCTGTTGCCATGGTAACAAGAACACCTGAGATAGAGGGAGAAAGATGCTGAAGACGAAATGACCCCTGTTAACGTGGGAATAAACGTAGGAGTAGAAGAAGGTCAGGGGACAGCGAGGCAACTAAGAACAGAAATAAAGACGAAGAGGAGAGCAGGGTGAGGACAAACACCATTTTGAGTTGTTTTATGGATTAAAAAAAAAGTCCTACGTACTTCCTCCCCCTCTTTGTCTCTCCCTGTCACTCCTTTTCCCCCCACCATCCAACTCATCTTTCTTCAATTATTAACTTCATAAAAAGCTGCATCTCTTCTTCATAAATAATTTAGTCTTAAATGGGCTGTCCCCTGTGTGTGTGTGTGTGTGTGTGGGGTGGGGGGTG
>JAOWBC010000049.1:22201069-22215028 GCA_028566105.1 Hypoplectrus providencianus | reverse complement strand
GTGGGGGGGTATGGGGGTGGAGATTAGGGGTAAGGCCTATTCCCCTGTGCACATGTGAGATGCATCCATCTTTCCCTCCATCATTCCCTCCATCCTTCTGCTCTCCCTCCTGTCTTCCCCCCAACTTTCTCTCCACCCTTCGCTTCCGGCGCTCATCCTTCCATCTCTGCATCAGTCTAATCTCATCGTCTTTTGTCCTCCTGCTGCTTCATCCCACCATTTTATATCTCCAACAGATTTTTGCCTCCTCTTCCTCAGTCAAACCCATTGGGGAGAAGGCAAGAGAATGTTTGAAGTGATCACCAACATGTTGTAGCTTCCACATGATAATCTATCTTTTCTCTGTCCTGAGGCGCATTATACTTGTAAGGAACACTTAAATTGCAGTGAAAAGTAATGGAACACATCGTGTTACAGTAATAGCCTCTGAAGCCTGCAACCTGCTGATGGGCTTAACAGGAATGTCCTCTTAAAAAAACTACATAAATGATTCTACATAAATGATCCAGTTCGTCACCTCTGTTTGTCACCTGGCTATCGTTGTTGTTTTTTTTTAGCTTCCCACCTTAAATGCTGAGACCTGCAGGACTGAGGGCTGTGAAGCACTGTGTGACACTGCCTGTCTGCCTTATCACCTAACTGGTGTCAGACACTTGACAAAACAGTGTCAGTTGTGGTCCAGCGGTTTGTCCGATTGTCTCTCTAACAAAATGTAGCTTTACTGATTAACACAATGTAGGCAACAGTTACAGACCTGTCTTAATTGATCAAAATTGTTTAGCCGTTCTGTGTTGTACCTTAATGGACATTTAGCTTAGAACATCACTGGCTATACTTGCCTCTGAAGTTGTGTGTGTAAGTGTGTTTGAGAGAGCTTGTCCTCTGCATATCTCAAGAGCTGTTCATCCAATGTCCTCCAGAGAAGGCACAGTGGCACTTTACCAACACATTTTACATTTAGTTTTGACCTTTTGTACCTTAAATTTCAAAAACATTTTATGTCTTAGATTCTGTGCAACCACAACAGAATCATAGCAGCCACACCCATTTGCATCTAGGTTCTTTTGTTGGCATCCTGAATAGTTTTAAAATGTGTTTATAGCTATAGCTACTCAAATGTGTTACTTTTTATGAACATTGAAGTTTCTACACTTCTTCTAAATGTCATAGACTTAAACTGCTCAAACACTTTGGGCAAGGTATTTTTTTCTCCAGAAAAAATGTCAAATCTCAGCAGCTATTGGTGGACATGGGAAGAAACAATGACAAAGGGACCACAAAAAAAACCTGATGAGCTCTAATGGAAGGAATGTATGTGGCTGGGTGTTTCACTGAGGACCCAATGAAAAGCATTATTGAGAATGGAGTTGACGGGATGCAAGAAGCAAACTGCACTTTTGGGGAACAAGCAGTCAGCCTGCTCCGAGCAGACACTGGTGCAGCCACGCCCCTAACCGACACTTCATCAGCACACTAGGTGTTCAATAGAGGATTTAAACAGGCCTTAGCAAAACCCTTTCAGTCACTGTGTTTTCAAACAGCCTGATGGAAGAGACTTAAGAGATACATTCTGTAAGCTCTATTGATTATGTTGGATTTTCAACCCAGATGTCAGAGCATCATTTCACTGTGTGAAGACCACCCCTAAAGTGTTATATTTTCTGTGGTTTTGACCTGTGCAGTCAGGTCTTAAAGGTACAGGCCCAGGCTCTGGTGTGAAGGCTGTCGGGTAGTTGCTAATTCTGCCCCACAGGCCTCCCTCACTCGCCCCTCCAGCTCTTTGTGCTGCAATCTTAAGTGCTGCTACTATTGATCAGCTAGCGGAGGACAGGCTCAAGGGTTTGTGTGTGTCAGTGTGTGTCTGTGTGTTAGGCAGTGACATAACATGGGCCCCAACGTGTCTGGACTTTAAATGGGAAGCCGGTCTCTTCCTCTCCCCCTCTCAACCATTCCCATTGATGTCCTCCCTCACTCTCTCTCTCTCTCTCTCTCTCTCTCTCTCCCTGTGCCTCTTCTTCTTTCTTGCCTCTCTTTCATCTTCACCCCGTCCCTCTCTTTTCTCCTCCTCCTTCTCCATCTCTGCTCCTCCTTCTCCCCCCTCCCTCTGTCCTCTCTCTCTTGAATGAGTCTGAACTTGTTAGTTGGCTGTGGAATTAAATGTGTACCGGACAGCATTTTATTTCCATGTGCCGATCAGCTCAATAAACCTCTTTTCCATATGCTAATATTCATCTCTTCTAACGCACATACAACCTTGATTTTAAAGACTGGATGCTGTCTCAGTGTAAATATAACACAATATTGTAAATAGGATAAATATGCTAATCCTTTGTGAAATATATTCAGTTGAAAATCATACAGACAGTATAACCCTAACCCCAACTTTCCTGAATGCACTGAATGCTTAATGTAATGCATTTTTGATATATATACATATATCTCTATATATATAGATATATATATATATATATGTGTGTGTTTTTCCACCACTAAGCCCTGATATACGCATCAAACCATAACCTTTGTATCACCATGTATCCCCTACCATGGCACATAAACATTATACTCTTTATTGATTTAACCTGCTTTGTCAGCAGTGCTGCGTTATTGGACTGACAAATCCTAATCTTCTTCCTCCAGCCGCTCCAGTCATGGCTGCAGGAGGCACGCTATGTATTATATTATTGAACAAACACACATTTTTAGAAAACTTTTTTTTTCTCCCCCTGTACAATCAATATTAATGCTCTCAGTTAATAGGTTTGTTAATATTTTGGGGTAGAGCTCTTTAAACATGCACACCTGCTCTATCTCATCAGCACAGCAGTAGTTTTTTATTGATTCATTGCAATCCTTATCCTGTTTGTCACTGTTGACCAATATGCTCAATATTTGTTCTTCAGTGAGGTATCTCTTCCCTTCCCTCTTTCTCATTTCTCAGCTCTTAAGGCTTTGTCCGTCTTATTTTCCACTATTTTTGGAATATTAGCATTATGTTATGTTACAGAAAAAGTTATAATGACGAGGTTCATTTACTGAGATTCAGGGCTATAATAATGGAGTTAGAAACTTTCACCAGCTCTGTGCTTTCAGTTATCATTACCATCTGTGACGGCCTGTGGAGTGTGTGTGCATGTGTGTGTGCCATCATGGCAAATGTCCTGGAGAAAGCTATGACAGCAAGAACGAGTACAGAAGCAGGTTTTCGGAGTACCTGTCTGTAGACTGTTTTATAGTTTACTTAGGTTAAAAAAAAATGAAGATAGGTACGAACCGTACAGTGGCTCAAAGAAGGGAGAATGGGAAAAGGGAGGGGGCCATTGGTCCTCTGACTTAACGCCCCTAGCGTGAGTTGTTGTGCTCCCATTGCCAAGGAGGTTGTTCTTTCATTGTGTGCTGGCCTGATTTTCATTTAACTTTTATGAACCCCACAATCACAGGTCTGATACACAAATACTTTTCACTTTCATGAACATATTGAGAGAGAGAGCATTTGTCCTGCATCCATGTGCTTTCAGAATAACTGGAAAAAATAGTCAATGATAAGCATATTTCATGGCTCACTTGACACCATTTCCTTTGCTCTTTGTTGTCATGCAAATACCGTTAACAGATGAAAACATGTTATGTTCATGTCTTGAGCATAAAAATACAGTTACGGTGAAGTGGAAATAAAATATGACTATGAAATGGGACCATGGAGCATGTGAAAGCACAATTGGCAGAAGTCTGCGCTCAGAGAGGTACACTGGCATAAACTGCAGCATTATAAAGTCAAATCAAGTCACATCAATTGAATTGTCAGTGAATATAGTGGCAAAGTATATCTGCACATTTCATTTTTTGGGGATTAGATGCAAATTGAGTGAACTATGACCTGTCCTTTTTTAGAAGTTGCCTACATTCTGTGACTAACCAGTGCTAGCATGTTCCTTTAAAATGGTTAATGGTTAAAATAGTTTGCCAGCTACAATTATTAACCCACCAGTCAGGGTTGTGTGCAGATAGCTGACAATCCTGACAGCTAATGTTTCCTTTTTAGTATCAAAAAGGTGCCTAAATGGTCTAATAATTATTAATTTCATATTGTGACACAGATTTTTTTTTGCCTTCAGTGAGTGTGGTATTCAAAATATGATGCATTGCAACTTCTCTCATCAGTATTTATTTATTTTAAAGTTGTAAACTGCTGTATATGCTAGTTTAGCTAGAAACATTGCAAGATTTTATGTTACTATTTGAAATCACATACAGTACGTTAACACCCACCCACACAAACACACACACACAGGCTTGTGACAGTGTGCAGCTGAAGGCCTTGGTATAGGAGATGAAGACTGAACTGGGGGCTGTTGTGATAAAGAGGGTGACACACAGAGAAGTGCTGCAGGATAGAGAGAGCAAGACTTAATGTCTGTATGCTCTGATGTGTTCTTTGTGAGCACACTGCCATAGTGAGTCCTGTATGAGTTCTGTCATGCATACAGTAATATGCCTCAGCGCACCCCTCTCCCTTTGTGAGGGAGTATGTGTGTGGTGTAGCCGTTCTCTGTCCAGAGCCGCTTCTCTTCACCATTCTTCAGTCCGCGTACAGAGAGAAGAGGGGGGCAGCTTGAATAGAGCGCAGTAATGTGCTGAGTGGTGAGAGCGAGAGAAGACAGAGAGGAAGATGGGAAAGAGGAAGCGTTTGTGTGTGCGTTAAATCAGTCAGGCAGCTAGTGCATCACTGCCGCTTTCTAGTCTTATACTGCAGAAAGTTCTGCCCACGGGGTGCTGACACACACACACACACACACACACACACACACACACACACACACCAACACTGCACAGTTTTATCATGGCAGGATGAGTGTCAGAGCCAGACGAGTGCCAGCTTTTTTTAAGACTTAAGGACCCACTGTGGTCCAATACCCCTAACCTCACTGACCTCACATATGCATCCAGGAAAGGAAAACAAATGCATTTTCAGAGCCAGCACCAATGTGGTCTCAGACTGGCCCTGAAGTCTAACTTGTTAAAGCGTCTTTAGCCTCTGTACTGTGACACACTGCCCAGTCAAACAGAATATTTAAGCAGTGTATTAGCCTGGCATCAACAGACCATTTTGCAATTGCAGATAAATCTGTATCCAGATCAATTTGTATTTTCAAGACTGAGATTCAACAAAAGCATCCCAAAATGCCTCTGAATAGACCAACAACATAACAGAGCAATGAATCATTTCACGCAGTGCTTAATGACACATGCAAGTACATGGTCCTTGACAACGCAGTTACAAACTTTTTCAAATAACAGTTAAACAGTGCAGTGAAATGTGTTTCTGCAAACATTTGAAGTGAGAAATAGACAACACAGTCACAGAATCTAAATTCATCTTTGATTAGCATTGATGGTTTGGTGTCTGTCTGACTGGACGTCAGTCATTCAATCCACCCTGCCTGGTATGAAAACGGTTGTGGTCGATCTGTTCAGTCCAAGCCATGTGAAAATGAGTCTGAATGGGAGAGAGACCCCACTCATCTGCCAGAGCAAATAAAACACGAGCTCTGTAGATTTGATTGGTTCCCAGGCTAGTGGTGTACAGTTACAGAGGGATTGGCACTTCTTAGTGTGGCCCAGCCTTAAAGTAGCACATAAACAGACTGATGCTATTTTATATATGTGTAGAGGGGGTGAGTTCAAAGCCTGCAGTCAGTGGCCATGAATGACTTTGTTGGATTTTGACAGATATGTGAGTGCCCATGACTTATGCCAAGCTGCTTGATGTTAATTTTACCCTATGCATCATCTCTTTTCATACACTCACTACTTTTTGATAATCACATTACTTCTACAATGTCACACTTCTGAAATCGTCCAAAGGGAACAATCGTAATTCATGTACGTGTCAGTGTACAAATGAACCATGGCGATATGGTCTGAAAATTCACAGAAAAGCATTTCTCCACATGACAAGCTTTGAGCTTTGGGACTAATATTGAAGGTCTTCTGTTAAGACACATCCACACAAAGGAAGCTGCTGGTAAAGGTTTTCAGAGGAAAAAAATCAGTGCATGTACAGTAGTACAATGTGTTCTAAGGATGACACACACACAGACACACACAGCACCTTTATTCAAAGGATTCACAGACATACACGGGCATATCTAGGCTGGGCTCATCAAGCGTCCCTGTGTGGACTGTCATTATTTATAGTCCAATGAAGCATGAGGCCTGGCTGTAGTAGCACTGCCTGTGCTTTCTCTGCTGTGTGCGGACATGTGTGTGTTTGTAGCTGTGAAAATAAGATAATCTAATTCAACAGCTCTTATCTCCGATGTCCCCCAAATGCACACACGCACACACACCCACACACAGTCTTATGTTGTGTAGAAGTGTGTGTGCTTGTTGGGATGAGGTTCTCTCTCCTTTCTCTCCTCTCTCTGTGTCTTACCATTCAGTTTTCTATAAGCCTTTTTGCCAGTCTCTAGGATACCAACCAGTTACCGTAGCAACCAGGCTAGCCAGCCACCTCCATGGAACACGCAGCCATGCGGTCACCTGACCACCTATTTTTCACCCGATTGGCTGCTGTGTTTTGGCTATGTCTTTTCACATGCTATTGGTTGGAAGGGGGGCCCCAGCACATTCTCTCTCCTCATTTTCATACACTTAAACTATTTTCCCTCCGCTCCTTTTCTGCATCACTCCTCTGCTCCTCTGGATCCCCTCCCCCCTCTCCTTCTGTCCCACCCTCGCTCAGCAAACACAGGGGTTGTATTACATCAACATAATGCTACAGTCACTGCGTGGATTCACATTTGATACTTCTGCTTTGACTGAATGTAAGAAAAACATGTTTTTGCATTTGAATTCAAATGAGTTGCAGTTTAAAAAGGCTCAGAGAAACTGCTTTTTCAGCCATTTCATACTAGCAATGTTTGCAGTAAATGAATAACAAAATCATTGGACTGTTACAATCTTCTAATGTCTTTTTTATTTTTTCTATCTTTCCAGAACAGCAATTCCTATGAATGTGTTGCGTGTGTTTGAATTTGTTAAAACTCTTAAAAACACCCAACAATGCTGCTCTTGACCCACCATCAAAGATGATCTTATGACTCCCTGCTGCTCATGACCTGCAGGTTGAGATCAAATGACTTACCGTATAAAAGGAAGTAGTTTTTCTTTGTGGTGGACTGCAGTTAACAATTGTCCTCATCAATTCATCTGCTAGATATTTGCTTGTTTTTTATTTGTTTAGTGTCTCAATGGAATCATTTAAATGTTTCCTGTTTTGCCCATCCATTAATCCATCTTACCATTATATATGATGAATTGATGAAGTTTTGGCTCTATTTTGTGTGCTATAACGTTGAACACCCGTCTGAAATTGGAATAAGTAAGAAATATGCTTTTGCGTCTTCTTTAATTTGTTTCAGTCATAATTTCCAGTAAAATCTGCCCTCTGAATGTACTGATGCCAATAATATACCACTATAATTTGTTAACGGTGGCTTCAAACTACAAGTCAAAGTTTGGTTTTTTTCAATCATTAAAACAGATCTTATTATACTACATTGTATCTAGCAAAAAATCTAGCAGCAGATACAAAATCCTATCCAATCACATTCTCCCTTTAATTGTGCCGCTCCCATGATCCCTAAGCTCTGCTAGGCCTCCTGAGAGCTAAAGACCTTCCAGTATCCAGTATGTTATGGATTTTTCCAAAAGTCTCTTCCTAATTTGATCATGGCCAGAACAACTCTGAGGGAAGTGCCTTCAGGCCATTACTCACCTTTACCATCACAGCCACCTCACTATGAAGTCATTTTCTAGGAATTGATTGGTAAACTGAGACTGGTGGCCGGTCTGACTGTCCTGGTTGTTCCCATTAAGGAATACAACCTCCACATAAGTCAGCTGCTTTCTCTTAATAGATAAGGTCATCCTTTTATAGGTGAGAATCTTGGACTGGAATCTCAGTTGTATTCTTCATCCATTCATCCATTCTTCTGTCTATGGATATGAAAACCAGGCTCTGTTTTAAATATCTTCTTTCCAAGAATATAAGAAATGTCAAGTGCTACAGTAGTTGTACAGAAATGTAAAATGTTTACAAAATCAAGGATTTAGTCACTGTGACATCACCCAGTAGTTTGTGGTTTCCAGTTTTGAAGCCTGAAGTTCTGCATTTTGGCCATGTTTGTCTGAGGATATAGTCTTTTTTTTTTTTTTTTTTTTTTTTTTTTGCAATCAGCAGAAAAAAAGACCACCTTAATGGTACATTCAGCTTTGACTAAAATGGAGTATGAGATGGTCATGAGATTGTTCAGCATCAGCAGTGAAGTAGGTGTAGTACCGGACCATTGTATTCAAGAGAGCGCTGACTCTGAAGGCAAAGCTCTTGATTTGCTCCGCCCACCTTCTGACCCTCACCTGTGTCCATGAGCTTTAATTAGTGACTAAAAAATGAATTTCCTTTGTAGGGTGGCTGGGCTCAGCCTTAGGCACTCCTTATTGAAAGGAGCCTGTTGAATTTGATTGGTTATCTGATCATCATGTCTCCTAGGAGGTAAAAGTCTCTGAGGCAGACCCAGAACAAGCTGAAGAGATTATATATATCTGGACTGGGAGAACTTCAATGCACCACAGGAAGAGCTTGAAACTTGGTCGGGGAGAGGCATGTCTAGAATACGTTGCTTGGCCTGCTGCCCTTTTAAAACCCAACTCCAGAAAAGCAGAGGGACATGGATAAATGGATGGAACTGAAAACACTCTTAAAAGGGTCAAAGTTCTAAGACAAATGCACTCAGTGCGCTTAGTAGCAGTCTGTCAATCACAAGGTACCCCCCCATCCCTGCTACAGCATACCCAGCTTTATTGCCTATTTTTCTATAAATGGGATCATCATTTATAAGAATGAAAAATAAATAAAAGTAATGTTATTTTCCTATGAACTTTCAAAGATTCAAACTCCTTTTCTATCAAGTGGAGTTGCCCCCTGATGGCAATGAGAAAGAATGCAGGTTTAATGCACTAAAGCAGCTTTGGCTTCACTTTTCTGTCTCAGTTTGCTGTCCGACAGCAATCATTATGATTAACCCACTGCTGAGGGTTGGCATGGATGACAGCAGGGCACAAATTTAAACATACAGGCTGCAATACACACGTGTATAATGTGTATAATTAGCCTGCTAAACTGCCAGAGAGCCAACACCCATCATAGGAACTACTTGTTATCCTAAATATTGCAGCTCTTCTCTGTCTCCCTTGTGCAGAAAGGAATACAGGGATCCATTGTACAATGTCAGAAGTTCAGATTTTACTGGGCTTGAGTTAATCTCTCCTGGTTTTGCAAAGTTTGATGAGTAACATTTCTTCTAATGTTTCATCTGGGTTCATTGTCTCTTGATGAGTGTCAATATGGTGTGTGTGTGTGTGTGTGTGTGTGTGTGTGTGTGTGTGCGTGTGAGCTTCACCAGCAGGTTGGGAGGGTGAGGTATGCTTGGAAAGTGGAGGGGTGACAGCTCGCTGTTGGATCTAAGTATAGATGAAGTGTGAGAAGAAAGAGGCAGTGAGTGACAGAGAGGCAGATTGGACGAGAGACTGATACTCAACAAGAGAGCAAGTGAGAGGAGAGAAAGCTCAGCCACAAAGGGTGACAGTTAAGAGAGGGAGGGGGGGAGAGAGACGAAATCCAAGGAAGAAACAGATGTGGAAAGAATCTCAAGGTTTATTTATCCCTGTGGGGAAATCAAGGTGGTTTAGCAAAGTGGAATCAGTGGGGAAAAGTTAAAATAGAATACAAGGTTAAAACCGAATAAACAACCACTTCAGCTTGAAAAACTCTGGAAAATTGCTATTTTTAACTCAATTTATATGCAAAATACACCGTTAGCTTCTCCCAGTTATGATTCCTTCAGTGTTCATCATTTAAGAGGTTTTTACCGGGAGGAGGATTATCTTTAGATGCCTCCTCCTCTCCCGAACAAAGAGACCATATGATATAAACTCGTAAAACATTGAATAAAGCAGTTTTACGTTAAAATCTGTGTTTTTCTGGTGCAGTATCAGCAGTTCTCTTTGTGCTGGAGAGGTGAGACAGTTGCTTAACTTAAGATCCATAAGACCAACGACTGCAGGTGAAAATTTACAATACCAGTCTCATGTCTGGACACACCTTCTCATGCAATGTTCTTTCTTTGTATTGTTTTATATTTTCTACATTCTAGATTAATATGAATACATCAAACCTATGATGGAGCACATATGTTATAATGTAGTGAACAAAAAAAGTGTTAAATTATGGTAAAAAAAAAAAAAAAAATTTGGCTTGATGCCAACAAAAGAAAAAAAGAACTTGATATGGACTATTAATAATAATAATAATAATAATAATAATAATAATAATAATAATAATAATAAGAAGAAGAAGAAGAAGAAGAAAAAAAACAGATTACTATGGGTTTGAACATTGCTGGAAACATCAGATTATTTAAGGGCACAATTTGACTTGTTCATGCATCTTTTACCTGTAAGGCTGTTTAAAACGATGGATAAAATGTACCACTTTCTATACAAGTGTTGATTAATAATCTTCTCTCTTTTGTTAAGAAATTGCAGAGTCCTTAGGAACACAACACTAGACATCTCTCTAGTCCAAGAATAGATCCAGCCACAACAAGGAATTCATTAATCATATCATGTGTGATGCTGCCTCCGTTTTTTGAGCACAAGGAAACAAGCTAATATGATATTTTACTCAAAAGAAAGAGCACAGTGACACTCAGTAAGGAAAGCTTCTTCCAGCTCAGCTCCCTGTGTCCAGCACAGAGGTATCTGATAAAACAGCACAGTTAGGAACAGACGGTCAGTGAGAGAAATGCTGTCGTGTTTTTATGAATGACTGTTGACAGAGACAGATGGAGGCCCTGATGTATGTATGTGTGTGTGTGTGTGTGTGTGTGGGTGGGTGGGTGTTTTCATCCATGCCATCTATTGGTCCTTCCATAACATCCTTAGCACACAAAAACAAATTCATTTACCACTCGTGACCCATTTCTCACTGTCAACCAGTAATTTCATTGGGTGTGGCAGAAAGGTTTATGTCATGAGAATCGCTGGTAAAATGATTCCTTTAATTTCTCAGTTAATGTTTGATTGTGTGTGTGGATACAATTTCCATGGATATGATTCATGGTGTCTGGGATGTTGCTTAGATCTTGAGTGTTCTTTTGTTCAAGACGTGCAAATGGGCACAGAAACTCACAAATGAAAGCAGAAGTTTGCCTTTTTTGAGGAACGCACAATCTTTTGAAATCACCTCTAAAGCAGCATAACTCGATGTAGCTTTGCATTTACAAATCCCCATTTTTCTCACTTATTTCTGTTTGATTGGATATTAATTTCAATCAGTTAACAGGGAGTTTTCTTGTAAATCTTAACCAGTAACTATGCAGAAAGTGAAAACATTCTCTAATGCTAATGACAGCAGAATACTGTCTGTGGAGGTGGTTTATAAGATCTTTTTCTGTGAATTATTATTGGAAGAGTTTTATTGTCCAATTATAACAAAACAATTGGACTTGCTGCTGGTATCCATAAGAAAGTCCTAATTATGTTTTATATGAAATAACATACAACACTTCAATACACAGCTCAGAAAGATCAAGATTTACAGTATTAAACCAAAACCATAGCTTTCACACGAGCATGGACAGCTTAGACATGTATAAGACATTGTATAAGTATTGTTTTGGGATGTTTGCTAGCCTGATGTCACCTTGAGTAAACATACCCACCACTGTCACCAGATTTGATTTAGATGTTGCTAAATCCTAATGGGGGGCCCTAATAGGCTGGCCACCTGTCCTGGATGTACCCCGCCTCTGGCCCAGAGCCGGCTGAGATAGGCACAGCCTTCCCGTGACCCGGGATTACCTGGATGAAGCGGTTCGGAAAATGAATGAATGAATGAATAAATCCTAATGGGTGACAGAAACACAAGACAAGAAAAAGCATTTTGTGAGAAATAACAAAAACTGTTCCAACTTAGTCCCGTAGTGTTGTGTTCATGTCGGAGCCCATTGCTTTTAGCATGAAGCTACTGGATAATCAGATTCTCCATGCTTTAATTTGTCATGCTCCACTCCAGTGGAAATAAACCTGTTAGCATTTTGGTACAGCTACAGCTGAAAGCTGGATACACAGTCCTACCTTGCTCAGACCTTTTCTTAAACAGACGTATGGTGAGAGAACACAGCATAAGTCTTGTCAAATAAACAATCTGAGAAGAGAGATCTGAGCCCAAATGGTGTGAACACATGCTCATGAAGCTCACTGCGCATCCACCATTTGCTGCTGCAATTTGTTGCTGTTCTGGAGACCTATCATTCCAGTACCGTTCCTCACAGTTGGTGGAGACTGATATGCTGCCCTGCAACAAAGGTTTTTGCATACATAATGTTTTGTAACACACTCGTGTACATGCTTATGATTACATGCAAAGCCATGCCTGCTCCTCCTCCTGCTCTCACGCTCTTCCTCCGTCTCTCTCGGGGTTGAGGTGGGGACAGTACCATTGATTTTTTTTTAACTGCACTCTCTGGCTGCAATTGACTAAGTGTGTTTTAACGATCCAGTCATATAACAGCACGCACTGTACATGCCCTATATCCGCCACCTCCTTCCTGTGTCTGTGTGTGTTTGTGTGTGTGTGTGTGTGTGTGCGTGTGTCATTGTGGGTGTGGTTGCAGGATGCCCTGTGAGGGTGGCAACGGAAGCGCCACTGGAGCAAGGCATGGACCACACACAGACGTACTGTATATATACATATGTGTGTGTCTGTGTATGTGTGTGTTAGAGCCCCATTGGGGCAGTCTACAGGAGGGCTGAACAACAATTTAATATTTCATCACTTCCATTATTCAGCAACTGCTACGGAGAGGGAGGGAGTGGGAGAAAAAGGGGGGTGATGGAGGCGGTGTGTGTACTTGAAGCTAGTGGGACGTTTTGGCAGCACATCTGACATCTATATCAACAACATGAGCTGAATTTAATTGATTTAAATGAAGCAGAAATGACAGGTTGTAAATGTGTATTTTTTTTTAATCTATTTGTGAATTGAAAGCAAGAGAAGAGATGGAGGTGGAGCTGAAAGCAGAGCCGGATGGGAGAAGTGATGGAGGGATGGATGAAGGAGAGGGAAGGATGATGCTGATAGAGGAGGAGGGTGCAGCAGAACGGAGGGGAAGGGCGAGATAGAGGGAGGGAGAAAGAGAGAGAGAGAGAATCAGAGACACGATTGCATTCCTGGGAAATGAGGATGGTCACCATGGCAACTGCAGCTGAGAGTCACATGATGCAGAGGAGTGAGAGAGAAGGAAAAAAAAGAGACTGAGTGAGAGGGTGGGGTCGTGCCAGCAGACGACAGAGGAGGAAAAAACTGAAAAGATGGTAATGAGGTGAAACAATAAAGTGAAAGACTGCAGAGAACCCATAAAACATAATAACAAAGTATGTGAGGTCACTCAAGTGTGTGTATTTACTGTTGGTCTGTTTGTAGGCCACAGGGTAATGACGACGTCACATGAGATTTATCCGGAGGAGATATCATAAAGGTTAGACAACAAGTGATGAGACAAAAGAGAGAAAGACGAAGAGATGAGGAGTGATTGACAAGAAGGGTGAAGTAAATGATTGAAAAGAGAACTCATATCCAAAAATAGAAGGGAGGAGGGCCGGAGAGAGAACAAGATAGAGAAAGGGGAGTGAGAACAGATTGTTGATAGAGAATGCCAGCCATGTTTTTTCTCCGAGATATGTGATGGCTGAGGCTCGCCATGACATCAGCAACACACACACACACACACACACACACCCTCACATGTACATAATGAATTGTTTTTGTGTTTTAATCATGCTTTTTTCTCACTGGTACATTCAAATTTTGCTTGTACTTTCTACTGCTATGTG
>JAOWBC010000049.1:22161188-22179632 GCA_028566105.1 Hypoplectrus providencianus | reverse complement strand
AGAACTGCAGGAGGTGGATTGTATTTTCAGAATTACTTTTCCAGAAAACTGCGTACCACATAATTAATAATTCAGTTAATTAAAATGTGTGGTTTTATTTGATGGGTTTTTGTCTGTAGTGAGTGGCTAATGTTGAGTCATTGCACTTGACTTAATACAGCAAATCATCAATATGACTTAGCAATAGCTAACTGTTGCCATTGGCATTTTCGAATGGGGATCCTTTTAATAAGATTAAAGAAAATGGTTATTTTGTCGTTCTGTAGGTGCTCTTGTCTTACTTTGGTTTACCATTCTTAAATATCCTCCAGTTTCCTCCCAAAACAGAAAAGAATATCCAGCCCTCTTTAGTATCTAGCCACTGATTTTTGAGTCTGTGACAGAGAGAAGGGTGTAATGTATGTTTGTGTGTTAGTTTTTGTCGAGAGAACTCTTTAGATTTTTTATGCACACTGCACTCGTCTTTTCCATTATCACCTCATGGAAAACATTCCCTCTGGTTGTCTGTGTGTTGTGCCTAACACTGTTTGAGTGATCATCTATAATACTGTACATCACCAGGGAGCTGAGAGAAGCCTGAACTGGTGCTAATCGACTTGGTGCACCATGAAGAGTACGAGGAAGGGACTATTGCGGTTGTGGTCTACATACTGTATGGCTAGTAAAAAATCAGGCTATACAAATGTGCAGATACATTAGCCTGCTCAGGCATGATTTAATGCCATTTACATTGCTCTGTGTATGAGGCCTTCAGGGCACAGCAGTACTATAAGTGAAACAGTATCCGTAATTATGTTAATGTCAGAAACATTTTTACTGAAAGGTGACTGCAGGGTGGGGAGAGTGAGGAGCTGACGGCATCTATTCAGAGATGGTTCAAACTCCTGCCATGCTAAAGGTCACAAGTCACATCTGGGAGCCCCAACAATAATGGCAACGTTGACTGACCTTTTTACTCAATAGTTAAATATCTAAGTACAGCCTGCTATTTTTTTATACTATATAAAAATCTCTAAGATGAGACATCAGCGAAGAGATGATTTAGTGATTAACATTACCACAAAATTCAGTAACTTTTAGCATACGACCCAGGAGGGAAGTTAACATGCATTTTATAATACTTAGTAGATAGTACAGAGCACTTCATCTTTATCAATTAGTCTGCTTAGTCCTAATAGACCAGTTAACTGTTGTGAGACGAGAAATGAAATTTCCTAGAGCCCAACATGACTTATTCAAATGTCTCCATTTATCTGACCCAGAGATATTCATGGCAAATGTGAGAAGAAACTGGCCAGAGGAACATCTGAATTGCTAAAACCAGTGGATATTTGGCATTTTTGCTTTAATAGTAGCTTGAACACTAAATCGATTAACAAAATAGCCTCTGATTAATGTTCTGTCAGTTCACTAATCAGCTAAACTCTTTGTCACCAGAAACAAAAACAATCTGCATTAAGAGGATTGTTATCTTTTAATGTCACTTCATTATAACCCCACTACTGACTATCCCTGTTACTATCAAAGCATTAAAAAACACATTGACAGTCTCCAGCCTTATACCAGGTTTTGCCTCATCTCCTTCAAGAGAACACAGAATTTCTAAAATTCAATGAGCCATAATTTTATAAGTTATAACCCATTAAGCTGGCGATTTAAGAGCTGGTCAGCTAATATTGTCTATGCTGTAGTCAACATATCTATTTGGGACCTTTTTTTGTTTTTTTATCGTTCCCGTTCAGAAAACAAATTAAGGTCCAGCAATCACTTTGCCTCAGTGTGGTTAAAAAACTGCTCTCTCCTTCTTAGGTTCTGTGTCTCACCCCTTTCAATGCTTCCCATCTACTTCCTCTCCACAGCCGAGCTCTAACCCGTATTCCTTTCTGTGTAATCAATAGTTGTTATCACTGAAGCTGTGTGTGTGTCTGTGTGTGTATTTGTGTGTGTGTCCACCCATCAGCTCAATATCTCCTCTCTCTAAGCCTTTATCTTTTTTTTTTCTCATTCTCCTCAAAGTAACTCAGCAGCATCCATTTAAAAGCTCCAAAACAACACTCTCACCAATCTATAAATAAAAAATTCCATTACACTAAATAGATACATGATGCTGGTGTATTTTCTGCCCATATCTCCTGCTCCGTTATCTCTGTCTAAATACATGATGGCTGAGAATAACAATAAACTCTGAATATTTGTTGTGTGGTTAAAATAATTTGTATGGCGATACCTCACTCACGCTGACTCACACTAGGCAACGGACATGACATTAAAAGGCATTTGCCAGCCAGTCAGAGTAAAAGATTTGCAGTGGTCATGCTGTAAAAGTGAGTAAGTCATGAAGTCACAACTCTTCACTCCCTCTCCTGTTCATGCTTGATGGTAGAATGGATTAATATGGTTCCCCCAGCCAGGGAGCTGCCCCGCAATGCCTGTGAGATAATTCTCTCAACTGTGTTATTAAGGATCATTTGATTTATACTTCTCCATTAAAAAATAAAGGTCTACTTCCAGGGGTATTCCATTACATAACTGAACAGATTAATCTCGCCGACCGGCTTCCCTTCTCACTTCTTACCGAGCGGCTTCTTCACATAGAAATGTAGCATCCACATGTATTTTATCCACAAAAAGCTGAAGGCCTTTATTCATTTAACATAAAGGAATCAGGGAAGTTCAGGTACAGGTATGAACATTGGCAATACTTGTACAGTTGAAGTAGTGGTAGGAATAGTAAATAATGCTATCCCTGAATAATGAATGGTTTATTAAGTTATGTGTCCTGATTAAGCCACCTGAGCCATAACATACATCTATACACTATAATATTTGAATAGAGCAAAACAAAACAACATGTGAGTGAGTTCAGCGGACTTATGTTTTTCTTCTGCCTACATGAAAATAAAGGTGAAATTCAAATAGATTTTTTGCACACAAAGTGAGACACCAGTCTGACCATCATGTAGAGGATTCAACCATTAGCAGCAGTGAATAATACTTTGCTAATGTCTGCCTGTCAAGTTCTCTGTTTGCACTTAGTGTTTACCAGAGTTATTTTGTTCTAACATAAACTGTATACATATCTGCATTTGAAAGAAATCTACCATTTTTGGTACTGGAAGTGCTGTGTTTTCACATTTTAGTCCATTTGCAGTTCAAGTAGTTTTGTCCAATCACACTTGAGCTGAGACTGGTTGCACGCAGTGTACAGTTCATATTCAGAGCGTTAATGTCCCAACCACAGACTGTACTCTACATTTCATAACATGATAGCCCCCCTAAAAGTGATGCCAAAACATGTTGATCACCCCCTGGTGGCTGGCTGCAGTATGGGTCATAAACCCCGCCCCCTCTAGGCTTGCAGACCCCATCCAGAGCCCCATATAAATCAGCCCTTGACCTGAGAGGCCCCATCATCATCATATCAATTTTAGTGGGTTTTAGGCTTGGTTTCAGCGAGTGATGTGAAATTAACAAATCTATTTTTGCAACCAATAAGAAACATGTGAAGTGTTCAAATAAATATAACCCAATTAATGCAAAAGAAAAGTTGGATAATAAGCTAGTTAACCGGAGCATATAATCACTGTTTATCCATTGTTATACTTTTGCTCATGTGTTTTTTTTAGGCTCAAAAGACAAAACTCTGAAAACTCTTTAAATACAGTATATCTCTCTCACTACAGCCTATTATCCACTGCTTCAGCATGTGACTGTAGCTAAACTAGAAGTAGATTGCTGGTGATTTACAATCTGTGTCTGTCTGTGTGTGTGCAGCTACCTAGACAGCCTAGATCGGATCGGTGCGGCAGACTACCAGCCCACAGAGCAGGACATCCTGAGGACCCGAGTGAAGACCACGGGCATCGTCGAGACACACTTTACCTTCAAAAACCTCCACTTCAGGTCAGCGCTGACTAATGACAGTGATATTTCTTTTACAGTCTCCAGTTCTGCCTTTTCCTCATTTCTCTGTCTGTTCTTCTTATTCATCCGTACAGTAGGAACTCTAGTCTGTGATTAATATGATTAAATGTTTTAAACAAGTGTCTATATTTATGATTGTCTGTCATTTTAATGAGATCTGATTCAATTAGAGCAGGGAGCTGTGGGAATGATGACAGAGAGGAGGGGTGTGCTGGGATGGTGGGAGCAAAGGCAAGAGGAAAGAGGGGAGGTTTTTCCTGACCTCTGATTTAATTACCATATTTTTGCTCCTCTTGTGTGTGTGTGTGCTTACACATAGAAGAACAGATAGGCACAAAAATTGGAGAAGTTAACACCAATTGACACAATTTGTTTTCCTGGATTAACACAATTACACTCCCAGTGAGTTTTTGTTCACTCTCCATGCCAATCTTTCCTATAAACACACACACTATAAAGTATTTTTTTATGTGTTCGAATACCTACACACAATCCATTTAAAAACATGCAGACAAATTGTAGTTCTGCTGAATGATGCTTTCTACTGTAACTCTTGCAGTTGAGTAGGCGGTATGCTGGGTGTGTTTTGTACAGAAGTCTAAATATTGTCAGCTCAATAGCTATTACTGGCAGTCAGGCAGTGTGTGGGAGACTGCAGTGTTCCTGCACTGGGTGTAACCCATCAACCTACCTACCATTATACCCATCACATGTGGAACAGGGCTCACTTCACTTTAGATTCACTGCTCTGTGGTTTGTCTAGTGTACTCTGGAAAACCACAAAAATACAACTTCTATGTGAGGGCAGTCATTCCAAGCTTATGAAGACATGGAATAAAATACTTGTATGGGAAAGGTTCATAGAAGCTCAGCTCGTTCCTGACAATCTAGTTTACTTGTTGTGTATGAGTCACAGGTTTTGATCTGATGTGGGTAAGACCTAGTTTTTGGGCTCTTTACTGTTACCTGACTAAGGATTACAAAACAATAGAGCTAGCACTCACAGAGCAGCAAGTCATGCTTTAACATTCGACACCTTAAAAAAAGGTTAAATTCCCTAATCAAGCCAGCAACTTCTGATGAAGAGACCAAAGCATCATTAGCCATGTTTCCCTTCACTCCTCGTTTTACTGTCATAAACAGGTTACATGTGAAAAGATGGCTAATCAACCCTTGTTCTTCTATTCTGTTCATTTGCAGGTTGCAGCACTGCATAGCTAATACTGAGTGATATGATATTAAATAGAAATGTGTATGAAAATGTCAATTGTATATATCCTTGTCATATAGATTGCATGCTGTTGATAAACAGCAGCCAAACTGTCTTAAGCCGATGTCTATGTCATGTGAATGGTCACCTGACGCTCTGCTCCTTGAATCTATAATGAAGATGGAGCAGGTAATAGAGGCACTGTTTAGCATTGGGTAGAGTTTACAAAATTGTCCATATAGTTGTTCTATACAGACTGCAAACTGACTGAATTCTGACTGAATTCCCAGAAAACATGCTATAACATGGTATATTTTATTATTAGATTTGAAATGAACTATATCAGTGTTTCTGATATTGGTCATATCACCAAGCCTTATGTGGAACCCTATAGTTCCTACTTCTGATTTATCTACGCTAGGGCCTAGTTTTTGGCTCTGAACCAGTTCATTGAAATGCACTTAATTTAAATTTCTTTTGTTACATATCAAAAGATAGAATCATAGATTCAGAATAAAGTCACCCCTAGAGTTTGCAACGTCCTCCATTGTGTGAGTTTATTGCATTTCTCACTGTGCAAGATGGTTTCAAATAAACACTGCCATTGTCAGTGTCACAGCCTGTCTTTGAAAGGCAAATCTGTAAAATTGGCTGTCAGTGGACAAGGGAGTTAAGATTTGACCATGCTGCTCTGATAATTGTCAACTTTCTTCACAGGCAGCCTGTAATTGGCACCTTTATACAGCTAGAGAAAAATCTCACAAAGCCAGAGTAATGCAACAGTGACCACACTCTCCTGCATTTAAAGCATTACTCATACAACCTATATCCAGTTTTGTCACCTATCAGCAATGCATCCAATTGATAACATTTACAATCAAAGAATGTATATGTTGTGTTCTTTTATTACACTATGAAAAGCTCATTCACATCTTTAAAAGAAAAAGAAAACTTGAAAGACTTAGGAAGGCTACATATGAGTATAAAAATGATGAGTCAGCTGTTCATCTGTTTAAAAAAATACAACCAGTTTAGGGGCTAGGAAGGGGGCCAGATTTGTCTCAACTGAAAGTAATGTGCCACTGCTGGAAGAATGACCCAAAAGAAAAACAGACTCCAGAAATAGGCCCAGTTTATGAATGGACCAACAGCACAAACTGTTCAGAGTCCTGAGGAAGCTGCCAGGCTTCAGAAGACACTGTTACAAGTGTTCGTGTGTGTGTACACTTCAACTTATTCCCGTCTGTCTCCCTGTCCACCAGGCTGTTTGATGTGGGAGGCCAGAGGTCGGAGAGGAAGAAGTGGATCCACTGTTTTGAGGATGTCACAGCTATCATTTTCTGTGTGGCGCTCAGCGGATACGACCAGGTGCTGCATGAGGACGAGACCACGGTAAGAACACGTTTAGATGAGCACATTCTCCCCCTTTCTGTCTCTCTAGCCCTGCCCCACTGATGCTTTATTTGATTTCTTTGTGGTCCTATGATCCATCTTTGAGACACCTTTTTAGCAAACTATATCAATTGAAATCAGTAAACTTATTTTATACATTCATATTCCCCTAAAACTTCTTGACAGGATATAAAACAGCTAGTTTAAAGATAGAGTACCCTTTTCTGTATGTAGAACTGATGCTTAAGCTGACATTAGACACAGTCTGTGTAAAAGCCTCCGACAGGAAGGGATAAATGTCAGTCGTGCTCTTTGATGAGCTGCTAAGAAAAAACAAGGCATAGATGTCTAAAATGTGTGTATTTATATTTTCTATATACATGTTTTTAGAACGTTTTAGGATTGATGGGTTCATACAGACTTAAAAATGTAATAGTTTGCCTTTTTGCTTTAATTTCATCGAAACACAATGTCCTATTGGATTTCCACAGTGTTTCCTTTGGATCTCCATTAATAAGCCCCTCCTCCAGTACACACAGACATGTAAATAAACTAACTCAGTACTGCTGAAGGCCGAATTCAAAATACTTGTTGGACTTGTTTGTTAAACAAAACACACTGTTGGATGATTTCAATGCAAAACATAAGGTGAGACAGGGGGGAGTCTGGGTTAGTTAGTCTTCTATAAGCAAATTATTCTTCCTGGAATAGACGCTGCAAACCAAAATGACATTTGGGAAACAATGGAAGGAGCATTTACAGAACACAGGATTCAATAATTCAGTTGTTCTATGGGCAAATGATTCTGACCATAGAAGCAACCCCTGAAGATCTCGAGGTGCTTCATTCACTTAAATACATTATATCATTTTGAACACCTTTTGATGGTCAGAATGGTCACATTCCTGTGAAAGCCATGTATCAGAAACAACTTGAAGGACACAAGCGGAGGTTGTGACCATATTTCACATTTACTTAGACACTGCACTGGGGAATCATGGGTGCTCACCTTGAAAATGTGCTGACTGATAGACCCTTTGTCAGGTTAAAGAGGAGTGGGAAGCCTCAATAATCAAAATGCATTGCTTCTTTGTTTCTAAATGTCAGTTGTGTCTGGACAGGCATTTATACACCAAACTGGCTGATTGGCGAAGACATCGAAGTGCAATATAATTTATATGAATATATGGTTTCAGACCATGTTCCTTTGATTAATCCTGGTGTGGAACCACCACTGCTTCCCTTTGCTCCGTAGTTCATAGTATAATTTAGACTCAAGGAAAGGTTCGCATTAACAATTTTTTTTTTTTTTTTTTTTTTTTTACAAAAAAAATTGTTTTTGGATTGAAGAAATCTGAAGTTAAAATGAGTGAAATAGCGTATGTGTGATAAGTTAATTGGAATAAATTCTCTGAAAGTATAAAATGTTTAGATATGTTGTGAGAAATCAACTTAAACTGTAAAGGAAGCAAATAATTCATTGATTTGGAGTTGCAGGAAAAAAAAAATCAACATTGACAATCTAAGCATCACTATCAAGCATTTTAATTGTAATGAATCAGTTGCCCAAATGCAACTTCCACAGTGTTATAATAATATAAATGTCAGTCATTTCTATATTCCAAATAGCAACAGCACATATTTAAATACATTTTTCAAATTTTCTAGATGTTTTCAAGCAAAAATCCCTTGTACATCAAAACTGCTTTATTTTGTTTTACTTAATTTATTCTTCAGATTATATTTGTCTCTATATTGCCCAGCCCTATCATGAAGCCGTTATTTGAGTTTCATATTAAAAAACTATGTGGGAGTACTTTTAAAAGCTCTTGAGTGGTAAAATAAAGGGCTCATACATACCTATCTGTTATTTGGTTTAATTAAGGCTGTTGGATCAGATAAACACGGTCACAATAGAGTAGCTCAACAAAGGGCCACACCTGCTATGTGGCTGTAAAGACTCCGTATGTAACCGAAAACAAATAAGCTGATTTGAATGCACGGTGCTCACTGCTATTTATAAAGCCTGAAGTGTATCCTCAGAGAATTCCAGGCGGGGAAATTGTGCTCGGTAGCTGCTCTATTTATGCAGATGTCATCAAGCCTCCCCGTGAGCTGGGAGCACCAGAAGAACGTCAGATGAAGAGAGGAAATATCCGTCATAAACAGCTTTTATTATGCTTGTGTGTTCCACATCTGAGTCCATTTAATTGGTGTGCTGTGTTTTTTATTATTGCAATGTAAGGTCATGGTAATATTTTGAGTGCAGCTGCCATTGTGTCTGATAGCAGAAAATGTTTCTGCTATATAAACCATTAATAGTAAACATCGTTGTCATCCCTAAGCATTGGAGAACAGTCGCATATTTTTAAGCTCAATATTACCAAAGAGAAATCACTTGTAAAAAGGACAGAGATACAGATTAGCCCTTTGACAATACCTCTTTGGATCTGGTTTAACAGTGATGTTTTTTAATTATGGGTCTGTTTTACCATGATATTGTGTCTGCTATTATCTTTGCACCATCACAGCTAAAATACATATTCAAATAGACAAATTCAAGGCAATTTGTGGCTAAATGTGTGTCCCAGAAAAGCAAATTACCAATAACAATTACAAACAAAAGTCAAGGCGTGGCATTAAACACCCCAGATTCATATCTGTTCAGGCAACATTAGCAGCAGGTCTGTTAATTTTATTTTTCATCTGCGAGACAGCGTTCTGATCAATATTATGCGTTATTATTATTGAGGAGCAGTGCTAGCGTGGGAGTTATAATTACCAGGCAAATAACTGAATGTTTTTTCGGCAAGCACCCACGTTCTCTGTCAGTTCTGCTACCAGACACATTCCTTCCATGTGAACCAGAAAGTACAAGTCGTGTGCAGGAAAGATATTCTACAATCACACAGCAAAGATAACACCCACTCTTCAGTAATGGGAGTGATAATATATCCCTTTTGGGCAGTTCATTAAAACCACTGATACACCATGAATTTAATTAGAATGCCACATTTTTCCCATAATACTTATCCTGTCTGGACAGAGGATAAGAGGTGGATTTTTCTTTTCACTTCTTACGTTGTTGTTATAGCAGCAGGCAAAACAGTGCATCCTTAATTTAAACTGTATGTTTATTGTGTGTCATTATTGTTGTTATCAAGCCTAATCTGTTAATTAATTTTCAATTTTTATTAGCTCTCTTTTCTACTATGTTGAGACATGTTACATGATTTTTAGAGTCATCTATGGTACTTTAACATTTATATTTTAGCATTCAGTAAAAAAAGGCAGTTCTTTAGCTCTACCTTACTGTACTGTTAGCAGGGATGGATGTGGTTGATCAAGAACCCTTACCATTAAAAAAGAAGGAAAGAAACTGAGGTCACATGTGTCAACACTTGGCCTACCAGTAATTCATGTGACCATTTGTGAGTAAGTGCTGTCCTTGTTGCTAAGAAAAACTCAAAGAAATTGTTCCACAAAAATTCTGTAAAAATGTTTTCTTTAGAAGGATGGTAACCCTGATGGACACACACACACACACACACACACACACACACACACACATGCAGTTCAACTCATCTCTTTCCCGCTTTTTTATTCTTTCTATTGAAGAACTGCTTGCATTGTGTTTTTTTTTCTGCCTGTGCTCATCTTGTTTCTCTGACAACACAGAAAGAAACACACACACACAAAGACTCACACAGACTATACAATGACAGCTTCTCATGGTAAACATTGTCTGGATACAGTCCTGTCCTCCTGCCTCTAAACACTCTCTTTCCAGCACTAGGGTTGTGTGCTGTATGTGGTTTTGTGTGAAGGGAGTGTAAGAAAGGAAGTAAGATGTGGGTGGGTGAGCGGGGTCCCTTGCATTTTCTGTTCCTGCTCTAAGCTCCGCCCTGCAGCATCTCTGGCTACTTCCACTTCCTGTCACTGTCGCCACCGACTGTCCTCTCTAACCAATCAGCAGTCAGATCTTCTTCAGATGCTCCACCCACAGACAGGTATGAAACCTCGCAATAGGTTAATACATTTATCATGAGTTGAAAGCAGTGCTTCTCTCTGTTTGTGAACCAAGGAATTTAATTCAAGGAATATAATTGTGTGTGTGAGACTGTCACTGTGAATGTATCTTTGTTTGAAGTTCATCAAATGTTTTTTTTTCTTCTGCATGCTATCTATGTTTGTCTATCTCATCTTACTCACTATTTAAAGGTGCAATTTGTAATTACTTGTCACATGATCAAAAACAAAAGGGGCATAGTAAATCTTAAACTGGTAATACTTGATTTACAAATTACACCAACAAGACTTAAAAATAGTGTACAGTTGAACTGCAGTGGAACTTCCTGCAAACATGTATAGTGAACTTTCCAGGCTAAACGCAATACCTGAACTGTTTATCTGCTCATAAGAAATAGTTGCAATAGATATGTCCCAGAGAAGTCTTATCTCCATCGTCAGAGAGATTACTTGCTAACAGGATGCACAGAGAACCACAGCCCAGCAGAGAGGAGTGACAGGCGGAAACGATGCAGAGTTGGGTGTAGGGGACGCTATGGTCTGCTAGTTCCACAGGCAAAGCTAGGTCCGATATTTTTCAATGCAGCATGATTTGTAATGTCACCATAATGCAGGTGTCCATGCGATGGTATGTAAGATAACTGTTGCATAGCTAGCAGTGGAGGTGCGTCGGCGTCTTCGGCCTCTATGAGTGCAGTCCAGATGATATAATGACTCACTGCCACCCCTGGACACAGAATTGGAATAATAAGACAGGACAGGCCAAGGCTAGGTGGTTAGCATGCTAATTTCAGTCTGTATATCTGCAACACAATGCACAAACATCTTTCATACACTGAATTATTCACATTCTGTTCATTACATGATTTATTTTTTTGTTATGAACTAAAGTATCTATATCAAGCCAATCTCATAAATTGCATCTTGAAACCTCCTCTTTTCTGTCTTTCTTTTTATATGAAGCTGCTTTATCTGTATCTCAAGTAGTATGCTACATTTATATTCTAATTAGTTTGTTGGCCACATCTGTCATCTTTCCTTCCCTTCACTGTTCTTAACAAGGTAATATGGGATTACAACGAGAAAGAAACTGCTTTCAACTCAATCTTAAAAAGAATCAGTTAATATGTTTTCATCACTAAGCACTTAACAAGCAGTATGGACACAATAAAAAACAAATGCATTAGTAACAGTTACTGGATTTGGCTGAAATGAATCAGAAAGACTCATTTATGAAGCACGGTTGCATATAAAATATTCTATCAGTGCAAACTAACTCTAACCACAGAGCCAAATGTCTGCTGATCTAAGATATGAAAGTGCCTAGAGATGGAAAAAAAAAATTTAATTAAAACATTAATGTGTTAATCATAGTTTTTTCAAGCTCTCATGTTTTGTTTTAACTGCATCTCAGATTCTAAGTTAACAATGTGCCATGTACCCTGTGGAGTTCTTTTTTTTCTTCTTCACATCTACATTTCTCACCAAAATACATTGTGGATTCAGAAACGTGTTACATTTCTGCCTTGAGAAACATTTGCAAAGCTAATTTAAATATGCATTGTTTATATCATTGTAGACCTGCTTTGTCTCCTTGTCCTCCTTCATTGGAGCACTGAAACTTATAATTCATTACCTCCACAAAGTGTTGCTGTCTCCTGCAGATTACATAAACCTCTGCTCACAGCGTGCAGGTTGTGTCCTCAGGCACAGGCTACACTCAGTACAGAGACCGTCTTTTCTTTTCTTCTTCTAAAGCACTGCTCTACAGTGCCCCAAGTGGTCAACAACTCCACAGGGTACCTTTAAGACATCATTTATTCATGGTTACACACTACAGTTAAAGAAGGCAGCTTAAAAGCTAGAAGTGCATGGCTCTGTTTAACCGCTGCAACATCCAGCTTACTAATAATTTCTGTTTCGAACGTGTTGATTCACACATGTACACACATAAATACACACTCAACGTGCAGCAGGAAATGCTGTGTCCGTAGACAAGAGGAACTCCTCTGACCTGCTGTTCTGCTTTCTCATTTTCATTTACTCAGTTCCTCTTTGGGTGGTGTGTATTCAGTATGTGTGTTCAGGATTTGGCTAATTCTCTACATGTGTTTGCACTGGTTTTCAAATGATATATGCATGTCTGGTTAAATGTTTGGGTGCTTGTATTTATGTAATATGATATTAAGCCAGTGTAACGCTTGCTAATGTCTCCTCTACAGAACCGCATGCACGAGTCTCTGAAGCTTTTTGATTCCATCTGTAACAACAAGTGGTTCAACGACACCTCCATTATCCTCTTCCTCAACAAGAAGGACCTCTTTGAAAGCAAGATCAGCAAGTCGCCACTGTCCATCTGCTTCATTGATTACACTGGTACATATTAATATGCTTGACAGTGACGCTGTATTAACAGTTCATATATCTTGAAGCCTTGGGGCACGGAAGTGGTGTGCCTTTCCTTCAAACTGGTAAATGTGGTGCTAAAGATATTTAATGTTTAAGGCCAGGTCAGTCTTATGAAATGTAATGAAGGTGTAACAGGTTATGGGTTATTGACAAGCTAGCAGTATTTACTGTAATGTAGCCAGAGCCAGCCAGGATTCTACTAAATATAATGTATCAACTGATAACACCAGATATGTAGCATCAAAGCTTCTGCTCACTATGAGTAATTTTTAAAATGTCTAAATCGATAGAAAAATGACATAATGGATATGATAGGAGTAAACAGTGTTTACAAGATTCAGACATTTAACTTACCCAGTTATCATCTGTTTACTTGTGGCTAAATGGTACCATTGTGTGCAAGAAAGTCCTCGTTTAAGAAAAAAAAAAAAAACATTTTACACGTTGCAAAAACACAAATAAGATTTTTATCAAACTGAATTATATTTGTTGCCACTCTACATGAAATTAACAAACACAAGCCAGCTTGCCTAATTAAAATACTGTGCATTAATTATAGCATTTTAGATCAACCCTGGTTCAATATGCCTTAGGAGAGAAAAATCAGGTGAGTTTGGGTGAAAAGGGATGAGTGGAGAAGGGCTCAGATAGACAGGATGGTTGAATGCAACAGAAAAGAGCCCATAGGCTCAGACTCTGAAACAACAAAATGGGAGTCAAAGACACAAATGAGTCAAACAATGAACGAAATCAGGCGTGTTACCAGGAATCCAAAGGTGCAGAGCGCGAACAAGATCCAGGAGAATATGAGAGATAAGACAACATGGGGGGGGGAACAGAACGTGAGAAAGCCAGAGAGAGCAAGAGTGTGAGAAAGAGAGAAAAAAAAGAGACAAAGAAAGACTGTGGGAAAGCAAGATGGAGAGAGACCAAAACAGCAAGACTGTGAGAAAGAGAGAATTAGGATTCCAGACCTGTTTCCTCTCCTCTTCATCTCTTCTCTTCAGCCCTTTACATGGCCAGACTTTGTGCCTATTCTGATGAAGCTGCTGCTGAAGCAGACAGACAGACCACAGTGCTGCTAATGGCTGAGAGCCAAGTAGATCTTTGTGATACTCGGAGCAAAAATGACTCCAATCAATGAGATCAGACTCATTCCAGCAGCATTATTGCAAATTAAAGCACTTGATTAACCCCACTGCATGTAAAATGCTCACATTACCAGCAGGACCAAAATCTCACAGTTAATAATGGACTTGAACTCAAAGGGAATACTGTAGATGTGGCTCCGCGGTAAAATGAATCAGTATACATTGTGAAAAATGCTTCCTAGCACCTCCAATCTATCATAGTCATGTACTATTGCCGCCGAAATACTGATGCATTGATAATATTCAGAAACCGGCAGACTTTGGCAACAGCACCAATATATAACATTTTCCAGCACATTTCATTTGTCTGGCCAGAATCACCTCACCATTTTGTGTGAAAAAGTTGCCCATGTATCATATTTATTAACGCTTGGCTAGCAGTAAGCACGGCACAGTACACCTCAGCAGAATGTGTGCTGAGCTAGAAAGTCAAAGGTTATGCTTTTATAAAATATCAGAAAATAGTGCTGATATGTAGGATACCCGCTTATACAGAAGTTCAGATGACAACAGCTTTTAAGCCTTAACCTGACTGACTGCCATTATAAGTCATCTCTCTCTCTGTGCCTCTTTTCTCAGGTCCAGACACTTACTTGGAGGGAATAGACTACATTAAGTGTCAGTACGAGAGCAAGAACAAGTCCCCCAGCAAAGAGGTCTACTCCCACGTGACCTGCGCTACAGACACCAACAACATCCAGTTTGTCTTTGACGCTGTCACTGATGTCATCATAGCAAATAACCTGCGGGGGTGTGGCCTGTACTGATGATGTGTTAGCCAATGAATGAAGGATGCTGGATTTGTGTTTACCTATGTTGTAGGAATTTGTACCAAACAAAATATGTGGGCCGTAACAGTGGTGATAGCCCGCTGAGGGCGATGTCTCTGCTGCTTTACTGCCATTGGTCTAATTCGGCTCTTGGTAATGAAGTGCTTGGTTGGTTGGTTGAGACTTCTTGTAATGTATTTTCCTTTTCAACTCCTCCTGAAGATAAACAGACAGCATTGTTTTGTTTTTTTTATTTCTGCATTTAAAGCAACATTATGTAAAATTTCAACCTTATACAGTTTAGTGCATATACAGTTTTGAAGTGCAATTAACCTTGAATATGAACAGCTGTACTCGAGCATTTGCTATTATAAAAATTTTTTTAAATCAAAACTAACAAGTTGTCATATGTACTAAACATCAAGCAAGTGGAAGACATTATAAATAGACTAATATCAATTACTCTTCCTACAGCATGATTTCCAGCTCAGTGTCTGTCTTATTGGCTTTTATTTCATAAAAGTCCACAAACAGCCAGTCTGAGATTTACCCTTCTCCAAGAGCCTCCTGCTCGGTCACTTTTCTCTTCTTATTTTTCCCAGTAACATGCATCTTTTTGTCTCTTCCTTCTTCATCCACTTGCAATGCTCCATTTTTGTCCACAAAACCCCCACTTCCCCGCAGTCCTAGGCCCCAGTGCTAGCGACATTAAAACCCACCCTCCCCTGGTGCTCCGAGCAGCCTTGGCATTGTTGCATCAGAATTAATTGGAAGCTGCGATCCATAGGTAATATAGTTACATAATGTTGCTTTAATTATACTTAAACCCCAAATCTTTTGCTGCTAAAATATAATATGCATAACACCTAAAGCCAACCGCAATACAGGGTTCCTGTGTATACCAGCAGTAGTGCCTTACTCAGTAACTAGACTGACAATCTGACACACTGGTATAATAGGAACCATTCCTCTACCCCTAAGTATTCTAATTATTTTGATTAATATTTACATTGTCACTCCTCTTGATGTACACCTGTGCTTTAGCTACATGCAGAGCCATGTGAAAGTGTAGAGAAGTATGTTATTTAAGTTATCAGGGTGAAGTTCAGCTGGCTCGCATTTTACATCTGAAATACTTTTATTGTGTGTCAAAAATAATAAACTGTTGACAAGGTTATGTCCATCCTGCCAAGAAGAAATTAAAATGACAAAGTAAATGCTAAGTCATAAACAACAAACAACAAAAAAAATGCTTTTATTTATATTTTGTTCAAAATAGTTTTTTGCACTCCTCCTTTATTATTTTGTACGAGTTGTGTAATTTGTTTTATTTTTATAATGACAGTCCTGGTCTTTTGTTTGCCATGTGCTGCATGTTGAGGATTAAGTCATCTGAATAGAGAACAACTTTCCCTAAAATATATTATTATCCTTATCGCAGTTGCTGCACCTGCTGAAGGTTTCAACCTCATGAGGTGTGAGAGAGATCAGGAAAAAAGTAACTGATAGGGACCTTTCAAAATAAGACTGAAGTTATTATTAACTGTGTAATTCCAAATTATTTTATTATTTATCATTTTATCAGTCACACATTTTGTTTATTTGCAATGCAGCCAAGATTCCAAAAAGTAAGCATGCTAAATAAAACAGTATGATCATCTTCTAATATTTATACTACACTATTATATTATATTATATTATTTATTCAACAACTGATATAATCAACAGAAAACTGCACAAGGACAACCTATTTAATGAGCAAACTGGTGAAGTTTATAGTTTATTGTGAATATACACTCATTGTGAGTTTGATGCCTGCAACACGTTCCAAAAAGGATGAGAAAGGAGCACGTTTACGTCTGTGCTGCAACACATCTTCTTTTACACAGTAGATTATCAGAATATTATATGTAATGAGACCATAGGCAATCCCTGTTATTACATTATATTACTTTTGTAAGGTTAATTTAAAGCCCCTTTATGGAGGATTTAAACAATAATTAATATCATGCAGTTTTGTATTTGCCCTCATATGGTGTATTTGAATGTTTTAATTTTTAAACAGTCTATGAATGGCATAAACTAGGTATGACTGGAGAGCTCTTGTGGATTTAGTGACCCAAATTGCGTTAATGTGTGTTGACGTGAATCCTCACAGTAGCCACTTCATTGCAGTGAAAACATTTAATGAAACTTGTCCTCACTGTATATATTGGCTTGTTGTAATTTCTAGGAGAATCACAGGCCTATAGAACTGGAGCGTTCAGGGGGATTATGCCCTTAAATGTTTTATTTTTTAAAGTATAAATTTTGGGCTTCCCTCCTGAAGCTGCTACCCCCGCAACCCGGACCCGGATAAGCAGGAGACAGCGATTTTTACAATTTTTTTACCAAATCTGTGTAACAAATAATATCAACCCCAGAATGTTGTTTATCCACTCTATGTGATACTTAGAGGGTTATATGGAAATTATTTTACACTTCACAAAGAGGAAGTTGTTATTTATTCAGCCATCATTGTTCATCCTGTGAGGCTGTCACCTCTGCTCGTATATTAGCATTGATTTTTTTTTTTTTTTTTTTTCGGGCTCTCATGTTGCAGCATTCATGCGTCCACTCTGAAATCACTTTAAATGAATGGCTAATAGACATACCTTTCTGACTCAACCGCAACAATTCCAGACAATGCTTCAAAGGAAGCATTGATTTTAAAGGGCCCTGGGGATGCATCCATTGTGTGGTGCTGCACACTGTAATATCCTCATCGTGCACCACTCTCTGTTAATGAGCAAGATTCTGTGCTGGTGAGCACACGGAGTCCTCTGGGACAGGAATGTCAACCTTGTGACTACAGCTTCAGCCTCAGTTATTTCTCTCTGCTGACCAAGTTGTGCTGGATAGCAGGGCTGCTGAAGGATTGAGATTTGAGGCAGTTTAGTTGGAATGAAAAGTGTTGTGCGCAATGTGTGGAAACAGTTTGAATTTAAGGCCAGACAGATAGCATATAATGCCAGGAAAATATCCTCTCTGTGTTTATAAGCAACAGTTTACAAGAGCACATAGAAGCTGAGCTTTGTTTGTCCGTGGGACTTTGTTGGATTGGCTGAGCTGAGTGTTTACAGCTTCACTGGTACGAGTGCTCTCTGGCAAACAGAGGTACAGAATGTCTTTATTTATTTATGAGCGGGGCATTTGCTTCATTCCACTCTTCACTCCACACTCAAGCAGAGAGGGCGTCTTCACTCTCTGCTCAAAGCTGCCATTTTTTAAACAGGTAGATGACATCATGAGCTCTTTGGACCACGTCTGTGCCAACTGTGCCCAATGAGAGAGCTGCCTGAGGCTTTCTGTGTGTGTCTGTCTGTGTGCTGGTGTGTGTTTACTCATTGTATATAGTTACCTACATGTGTGTCTGTTGATAGTACAGGAAAAGGTCAGTGTGTGTGTGTGTGTGTGTGTGTGTGTGTGTGTGTGTGTGTGTGTGTGTGTGAAAAAAATATACATTTTGCTGCAGGAGGACAATCTATCAAAAACAAAGAGAGGCACTAATGAAATCACC
>JAOWBC010000049.1:22142641-22157641 GCA_028566105.1 Hypoplectrus providencianus | reverse complement strand
ATGCTGAGTATCTCTGCTTGATGCATTGGTTTGGCAATAATTCTAATTGTTTACAGTTTACAGAAAAGACAAAACAAACTTTTCAGATATTAACCTTTACTCTTGTATAGTTGTAGCATGCCCTTGCACAAATATACTCGAGAATCTCTCCACCTGAACATCTCGCTGCTGTAAAAATGTGTTTAATTGAGCATTTGTAGAATAATTTTGTTGAGCATCATCTTCCCCTAATACAGCATCTTAATCATTTTTTAATACATTTACATCCCTGTTTCATGCTTGAAAGCCTTCAGAAGAACCAGCAGTAGACATGAGCTGGTGAAATTAAAGTTAGCAAAGCTCCAATCCACACTGAGCCCAGAGGAGATGCCTACATTTGTGTTTACCCTGGAGGTGGCAGTGGCAGCATGTTAAAACTTTGTCTTCCAGTTTCTCTGATGCCTGTGTTAACCGAAGGCAGCACACAGGATGGGATGTGTCCACGTTTCTGCTGTGTGCCAAGACATTTGAAAGTCCAAGTAAAGGACCATGACATTTTTTGCTTACTTACACAAATTTGTACAAATCATATTAATGATAATTACCTGCTTCTCTTGGCCGAAACTGTTTTTTATGTTTCAAAAAGATCATTACATGTAGTTCATTCAGACATAATGATAAGAAAGGCTAAGATGTAGTGAGATGAATGACTGAGTAGATTTAACTGACATCAAGCACAAAGAACAATGGCACGCTCAGATAGAAAATTGTACTTTTTCACTTTTTCAAATAAATAGATGTGACAAAGGACGATCAAATTGAATTCTGTTGTAGTTACGTTTTACAACATCCAAACTGTCTGGTATTGAGGTAGAGCTTGCCAGGTAAGCAATTAAAAGTGAAGAATGTCGGTAAGAAAGAGTAAAGTCATTTGAGAATAGAAAAACAAATGGAGACCAGTTGGATTTTAGTCGGACTTCATCCTTGGTAAACTCAACATCTCTCTGCCTCCCTCTCTCTCCCTCTCTAATAGCTCTAAAGCTGTTAGTGGTTTAAAGGTGACGACAGGATTGATGCTTCCCTCAGAGAGGAATAATGAGCGGCTCACTCTGTGTGTGTGTGAGTGTATTCCTCTGTATGTGTGTGTGTGTGTGTGTGTGTGGGGGGGGGGCATGTATGTGTATGTTTTCTGCTTTTTCACAACCTGTCAGCACTCTTGATGAATTACCAATAAAACCCACAAACAACCAGCGAGAAATAACATCAGCTGACAAGGCAGAGAGCATCGTGGGTAACGCAGTTTATGTCCTGCTTCAGTTCCGAACGAAAAAGAAAAATAATGGACTCATTGGCCGCAGTTAAGAGAGAGTTGTGGATCGTGTAGTCCGAGGTCACGCTAGAGAGGGTTTATGGGTAACAGTGTCTTTCCATTTGTTTTTGTTTTTGGCTGAGTTTGATCTGATCCAATCAGCGGTTCTTTCAGGGTACAAAGGAGCATGGTGGGGAGGGCAGCAGGTGGTGGCACAAAGGAAACGCCATAACAACATCAACAATATCTGAAATCTCTCAAGAGCAGCCAAACGATTCTGAGTGAAGTTTGATCACAGGTTAGATTTATTGAGGTCCTGCGGTGTCTTCATGCTGAATTATTTATGCTTTAAATTTAGAAGTTAATTGTTGCCTGTAAATTGCATCTTATAATATGCTCAGTTCCCACTCGAGAAAATGAGCACTTAAGCCTCCGCGGAGCTGGGAGATCCCGCTCTGCTGCTGGACTGGGAGAGGACTGGGAAAGCCGCAGGGAACGCCACTGTTATGAACTGGTGTGGAATTAAGGAGGCAGACTATGAGCTGCTAAACATCCCTGTGCTTCTCATACTTTCCTCTCTAGCTGCTGCAGCTCTGCTAGCTTTCAGCGCTCCAGCTTCACATCATTTACCCCTCTGTGTCAATACCAACCAACAGCTGTCTATACTGTACAGGTCACCTGCAACCAACCCTGCATGTGTGTGTGTGTGTGTGTGTTTGGTGTATTTTACTGATCACTGTCAGTATAATACATCCGCTGTATCTCCCTCACTGCTGTGATAATTTATTGAAAGTTGTATTTATACAGAAGAGGAATGACAATAAAGCACCACATGAGTAACTTGATGCGTGTGGTTATTTTTGTGTCCGTCCTGTGTGTTTTTGAAGATGTTTAGGATTTTTTTTCCTCTTCTTCCGTCTCACTTTCTGTGTTTTCCCCAGGCTCTGATTATTTACTGTAAATGTTGGAAAGCATTTCCTGTCCAGGCCCACTTAATAAACTTCCACTGGCACTGTTTCTTGTTTTTACGTGTGTTTGAGACAAAGGAATGACTCCTCAGTCGGCTGCTTCATCTGCATGTAAATGCTGCCAGAACATTGAACTGCATTTAATTAAAGATGCATAAGCTATAATTGTGCCGAAAATGTTTTGTCTCCCCTGAGATCTTTATTTCTTCTTCCTTCTCTTTTTTTGTTAAAGTTTTAATTGGAAACAGAGAATAGTAAGATTGTTATGTTTTCTTTCTGTGTACAAAAGTAAGCAAAGTTTTGACTCATGACTGACAACAATAGTCTTTACCCACTGTCCATTTTATCTTGATAGTAACTTTTTCACTTTTTTTCTCTTCTGTCATCATCCATCCCCCCCCGTCACCCCTTTCCTCTTCCTCCTTTCCTTTTCTTCTCCCCCTCGTCGTCTCTCCTCCTCCGCAGAATCGCATGCATGAGTCTCTGATGCTGTTCGACTCCATCTGCAACAACAAGTTCTTCATCGACACCTCCATCATCCTCTTCCTCAACAAGAAGGATCTGTTTGCAGAGAAGATCAAGAAGTCGGCGCTCAGCATCTGCTTCCCCGAATACACAGGTAGGAAAGCAAAGGAATTGTCAGTTTTCCTGCGCTGGGGGTGAGAAACAGCAGCTCTCAAAACACAGCACCAGCAACCAAACTTGACAGGTGCACAAAATTGATTTCTTAGAGAACACGGAAAGCTGCAAAGCAATGGAACTGAATCCAATTACGCAGGACAGAAAAAGAGCCTGATATACTGAGAATTGACTGATCAATTTGTTAGGGTATAAAAATGAGAAAAACATGATGAAAAAACAGCTGTTCCATCTTCGCTTCACCCACAATACGCAGAGAAGAGCTCCGTCTTGTAAAATGTATCTTCAGAGCAGTTTTCTGCTTTCGTTCTTGATATTCAGTGGCCTGATTGATACGACCCTCAGTGGTGTCTGTAGGTTTGAAATGTAGCTCGAACCAGCAGCCAGTTAGCCTAGCTTAGCATAAAGACTGGAAACAAAGGGGAAGAGCTAGCAGGGCTTTGTTCATCGGTGACTGAATGCACGTAACATTACTTCAAAATTCACAAATTAACCTGTTATATCCAGTTAGTCTGTGTTTTGTATTTTGATACGTGTAGACAAAGTCAGGCCAGCTGGTACCGTAATATTTCAGACAAATCTGTGCTTTTTTCATCTTCAGGACATAGTATTTATACATGAAACGTCTGATTAACAACCAGCTTTCTGATCAAAATGTGATTCCCAGAAGCAAACAAAGAAAAGAAACCCAAACCCTCCTGTTTTACTGGCCGCTGATTAAAAGCCGCTTTATACAGAAGATAAGTTGGAGATGCGACGATTAATATGGACATTAATTGTCACTGAGTCAAGAGAAATGTGGTGCTTTCAATCGAAGCTGCTGTTAAGTCTGTTTGAATTATCAGGTGTTAGCAGGAGAGATGGCTGAAACTTAATGACCAAATGTTTAATGCAGCCTGTTTGAAAAGCTCAGTGTGAGAAGGAGCAACATAAAGAAAGATGGAGTGTCCTGCGTTTAAAGGGATAGCAGAGAAGTGAGAGCAGACAGTGACACACACAGGGAGAGGGGCTTAAACTGGAGCCGTGAGACACGTTTCTCCATGTGGAGGTGAGAGTCAGACGTAGCCGCGGCAGTGAAAAAACGGGATCGGGAGTCAGAGAGCAGGAGACGGTCACGCTTGGTCAGCCATGAGGAGAGGAGAGAGGAGGAGAGATGGCAAGTGAGAGCTGTGTGCTGCCCTCTTCACACACGCAGCTCTCTCCTCTCATCTCTGCCTCCCATGCTTTGCTTCTTTTCTAACTGCTTTGATAATCACAGCAGGTCTATCTGACATGTCCCATCTCTTTCCTCTCCCTCATTACGCCCGCTCTTCCCTTTCCGTCAGAAGTCTCTGAGATGGTGCTTTTAAACCTCTTAAACTAAAGTAAACTACCTATTTAAATTGGCCAGGACAGCTCATGAATGAAGAAGGAGAAATAAAAAACTTATCCAGCTTGGCCTGCCAGGATAATAAAGTAACCATGTTAACATGTGACATATGGACATGACCTCAATCATTTTTACTTACTTTGACATTCCCTCGACATTAAAATACTTGGGTGTAGTACCCAGGTGTATTTTTCACAGGGTCTAAGCTGAATGAGCACTTAAAATGTCTATACTGAAATCCTTTTGCTGTCAATCTTGCTGCTTTTGTCTGCTCTCTGTGCCACAGTTCCAAAATAATGAATTGCCTCCACAGGCCAAGCTGCAGCAGTTTACTGTAGTATTACTCTGTAATTAAAACAGTGGAATTGTGAGTTTATTGTTTTTTAAAAAGCAGTCATTGTTACAACACCATGGCGATTAGGTGAAATGGTTAACAAGTACCTTTGGTGAAAGGTGGGCTTTGTCACAGGCAGTGCTTCAGCAGGAAGCCATGACTTTGTACCTCTAGGAATGTTGTTATGTGGGCCCCCTATCATTTCTTATGACTCATCCATGAAAATGTAAAAATGGGGCAAAATGTGTGGTTTTTAAGCCCCGGGCAGTCACTCAGTATCAGCACACCCAAACAGGTTTTTCTATATTTCCTGTAATCAGTGTATAATTTATTGCCTGTAACAAACCGAATCTGATATATTGCACTAAGAACAGGCCAAGTTTGCAATTTGTGACCATTATGGTAATGTAAATCAATTTATTGGAATATGAATATTTTATGAATATGTTCAGTTTATGTGAGTTATATAAAACAATTTCCTTTAATATTGTCCTCATGTTTAAATATAACAATAAATGAGGCTTACTTTTCCATTTTCAAGGATCCGTTTTGGAAAATATGAAATCTCTCTTTTTATTTATTTTTTTACTGTCCTCTCTTCATTCTATACATTATATGAGAAAATGCTGAGATATTTGCAAGGTGTTGAGTCTGAGTCAATCAAAATATTGGTTTACGCCCTGATTGTCATTCATATTTTCCCAATTCTACTTGTGATCAAGATTGTTATTACCCATCATGACCCCACTGATTCTGTTAATGAGGGTTATTTCTTTGTTTCAGGACTTGTTCAGTCTTCTGCATGCAAACACACAGACACACACACACACATGCATGCCAAAAACCCTGCAAACCTGAGAAACAGGAGCAGAGTTCTTGGGACTTGTTGGGATTATTGGGTAGTTTCTTTGTCACAGGTTTTTTATGACAATTGCATCATCTATTCTGAATATACTTTTCTGTAGGCAATCATAATGTAACAGAAACACATATTTATTATACTTTGTTATAATTATAACTTCATGATATCAATTTCATGTTTTGAGGGCACAAAGTGTTATTGCCATTGAAATCAAACAGAAAAACAGAACATGACAGAGCAGCTCCAGGCTCATTTCCAGTCTTCTATCAGAACATGCTTTTGTTGGTCGATCAGACTCAAATACAGACACCTCAGTCCTCTAGCATCATCTGATTTCCTCTATTCCTCTCTTGTCCCTCCAGGGCTCAATACCTACGAGGACGCAGCAGCTTACATCCAAGCACAGTTCGAGAGCAAGAACCGCTCTCCAAATAAGGAAATCTACTGTCACATGACCTGCGCCACGGATACAGGAAACATCCAGGTGGTGTTTGACGCCGTGACCGACATCATCATTGCCAACAACCTCCGAGGGTGTGGCTTGTACTGAGCACACCCCCCCGTTAGTGTCCCCCCCCCTCCCCTTTGTCCCCTGTTCTCTCTCGCCCCCTCCTGTCCTCCTCCTCCTCCCCCTCTCCTCGGTCCTGTTCCTTTGACACTGCTGTGGAAATGATGACGGTGATGATGACGATGATGATTCTGCTGATTATTTAAAGAAAAAAGAAAGAAAAATGCAACTAGGTACATATTAATAATGAGGATAATTTAAAAAAAAATAGGCATACGTATATATAAATATATATATATAATGTTTTTAGTTCTTGTCTTCTCTTCTCGCTCCGACTTCTCCTCCTGATGTTCTTTGGCTCGCTGCCAACAAACAGATTTGTTTTAGTAGAAAACACCGAACCCTGCAGCCTTGAAAAACTTCTTGAACAAAGTCAATGAAAGCCTCCGCTCCCCGTCCTCCTCTCTTTTTCTTTTTCTTAGCTGTGTCTTTTGTTGTTAACAAAAACAAGACCTGTACGTTTTTTTTTATTATTATTACTATGAATATGACTTTTGTTTTTATTTTTGTTGATCGTGTCTATATTTATTACGAGTATCAGTCTGTACACTGATTTTTATTCACATTTTGCCTCACATTGACACCTTTTCTTTGTTTTTCTTTTTTTTTTTTTTGCTATAGTAGTGATTATGTAATAATATTGCGGATATATGTGAAAATGTCAATAGCACTAAAAAAAAAAACAAGCAGACAGGTCGGCGAAAACCTTAAAAAAACTTTCGAGACCTGCTGAAACTGACAACACTGATTTTAACATCCATCTTTTGTTTACATTAGCCAAGACTTTTTAAGATGTCTGTTGTCAATTTCCTTTTTGTTTTTGAGTAACTTGTATGATTTGACTCCCCGTGACGCGGTTTTCATCAACAGGAAGTGAGGCTTCCTGTTTCCCAAACCTGGCCTTAGCCAATCGCCATCCTCCAATCACGGCCAAGCCAATAGGTGGAGAGCCAATAGGAAATGTGCTAAATGTCCCATCAGTGCCATGTAACAGAGGTACTGAACTGTAGATAGCTACGCTTATAGAAGCAAGTACACGTTATAACCGTACCCTCATCACTGTTATAACCTCTAGACCTACTAACATTCTCCATGCAAGGAAAGTCCCTCCTGGTTTGATAATGGTTGATTAATTTATTAATTTATTTATTGATTGATCGCCTGTCCTGCACACACCTCTCTCTGTCTCCATTTACACACCACCCCCCATGCCTTTTCTTCTCACCTCCATCCGTCTCTCTTTCTTTTCACCTTCTTTTTGCATGGCGCCCTGCCGTCCTGATTCTGGGGGCCCCTCCTTTCTTTTCCAACCCCTCTCTCCCTGTTCCTCCCTCCTCTTATCCTCTTCCTCCTCGAACCCTGACACAGATAGCATGAGATACTCAAGCCTTTGTATAAAGAGACCAGTTAATTCATAAAACTAAAAAAAAAAAAAAGCTTCACATAGATACTGTTGAGATAATAACTTTAAAAAATAATTTTAATAAAAATAGCAAAATACGAATAAAAATAGATGGTAAAAAATACAAAAAAAAATGAGCTAAGAAGAAAGATAGCAGCAACAAAAGGAGAGCGATGATTGGTTTCTGAATGGGAGGGGGCGGGGTCAAATAAAAAAAATGGGAGTCAAAGTTTGGAAGGGTCTTGTGGGAGGATGAAGACGTGTAGACTTTGGGATTCTTGCAGTAACAAGTAGAATTCAAACGGTCAAAAATCAAAACCTAGAACAATTAATTGAAGCAACGAGCGTGGGTATTACTACAACAACGATCATCACGATCCTGTAATATTCTCAAAAGATAATCTTTCTTGTGCTTTGTAGCTACGAAACATTTTTTCTCTATATCTCCCTTTTTTAAAATAAGATGTTTTGCAAAGGGTTCCAGTTTGACAGCGAGCTGACGTGGAACCATGATGATCTCAGACTGACCCCGTGTTGTTGTAATGCTCTGAACTGTGCGCCACCCCCCTCTCCTTTTACCGTTTTGCCTGTTTCCCTGCATTAGAACCGTGTCCTCACTTTAGCCTGACTCAGAACGATTAAATATAATATTATAACAATATCTATTTTTTATTATTTCAGAAAAAAAATGAACCACTTTTCTTGGGGAGAGCACGTTTCTCGCTGCGTCCACTAGTTAGGGACGCCGCATGTTCACACATCAACGCTGTATAAAGTCATGCTCCTTTCTTCTTCTTCTTCTACTACTTCTTCTTCTGTCTCTTTTCAGTTTGGCACACCTTCCAGGTCTACAATGAAAAGCACAGTTCTCACGTCACACACACACTTTCTTGCACTCACACAAACCAACACAGACACAATAAGTAGATTTGGAAATTTGTTATCTGTTCATACCTAATCTATGTTACCTCTCATCGATCTATCTATCCATCTATCTATATAGACCTCTCTTTCTTGCCTTCTTGGTTTCTAGTTTTGAAAAGAGAAAACAACTGTGTATAATGACATGATATACCTGTTTCTTTGGCATTCTGTTCCTGTTACCTTCACTTTTTTTATTTTTTACTTCCTTTCTGTTCTGTTCTTTACCCAGTGAATGCTTTTTTCTGTGAAGCTTTTTTTTTCTCTTTCTCTCTCTCTCTCTCTCTCTCTCTCTCCCTCTACTCCTCTTTAGTGAATGGTTGTTATTTCATGTGGGATGTCCGTGCTGGAAAAACCAATCGAATGTAGTGTTTACATTAAAAAGCCACTGTTTTCATGACTACAAAAAAAACCTCATCTTGCCTCTGAGTCATTCTGTATCATTGTGTCTGTTTTTTTTGTTTTTTTGCAGCTTTGAGAAAAACCTCCCAAGCAGTGTTCGGTTCAAAAGGCCTGCAACAACTAATCAACAAATTTCATCAGTTAAAAATTACATAAATGTACACCGACTGTCTCTGACCTTATTTCAGCTAATTAGTGTTGGTGAATCTGCTGTCTCTGGCAGATTTGTGTCTGTTTTGACCTAGCAGTAACCTCCAGGGCTAAAAAATTAAGTGCTGAAGTGTTAAAAACTGAAATTCCTTGGCTGGTCACTTGAGGCTGGCTGCAGAAGGGTGCTGGAGTTTACATATGCCTCAGACCTGACCACAGCTTGAGCGGGTCTCTCAGGAGAGCGACTGGAAACAGAAAGGGGAGGCAGGGAAGTTTGCAGTTTTTTTGGTGACGCTTCCTGTGATGGCAGAGGTTTTTCTCTTTTCATCTGTAGGAGCAATAGATGCAACTCAAACCTTAGACAGAGTTTTATTTCCTCTGTTTGTAGAATAAAGGAATCCTTGATTCTGTTGCTGTTAGATTCAAACATGTCCAGTATGTGCACTTGAACAAAGTCCATCTGTGGCATACCTATGGCCCCAATGAGGAGTCAGTCAGTATAGACCCCAATGAGGAGTCAGTCAGTATAGACCCCCATGTCAAGAGGGTGTTATATTAAGTCAGACTGTTAGCAGAGTTTGACGTAATATAAAAGAGTTTTGGAGTAGTTTATGCCATTAACCAGAGACAGTTCCAAGTGATTCCATAATTTTAATGGGAATTTAGTTACATATCCAGTTGTTCAAGGCTGGTTTTGCCAAACTCCTTTTTTTTATTGCAGGGTTGTTGTTTTTTTTGTTTTTTTGTTTTTTATCAGCACCTAATAACTACAACAGGAAGGTGGCATTTCACAAGATTTCTGAATAACTTTTGAATAACATCCTGAGCTAAAATGTATGAGGTATATTTAATTAATTAAAATTAAAATAAAATAAATAAATAAATCAAAGAGAGAGGGAGAGAGAGAGATCTAGGCTCAAAGTGGTAAAAAAAAAAGACTTTATTTTCACATTTTCTGTTGAAGTTTAAACCTCCATATAAGCATACGTTCTGTAAAACAGGAAGATGCCAGTGTCACAAATTATAGATTTTATTTAACACCTGTTACAGTCCTGAGTCAGATGGCTCACAGGCACCAACAACACCTCTGTGTGCCAACACAAAAATGTAGAACACTGTCAGCAACTGGAAATAACATTTCTACAGTGATTTGATAGAATATGATAAGAGCTTTGGGATTATTATTAAAGCACACTGTGACACCATATGAGACAGCATTGATGATGTCTTATAATTGCATTTTAGCAAGCTCTTGCTGGTTACAGCTGGGCGTCCTATAGCCAGAACCAGGCAGCCTGACACTGCTGCAGTCACAAAAGGAGAAACTTAATTATCTCCTACAAAAACCTACAGCTGAATGTGTAAATATACCAGGCTTTCAGCTTTCAGGCTTTCAGAAAACTATTCAAGAGCTTATATAGCCTATTGCATCATCCAAGACTTTCTTTTTTTTTCTTTTTTCTCAAAGATTGCTTTTTTATTTCTATAATTAAATTCACAGTTTTAACCTCCATCTGCAATTTCATAAGCCTAAATGAGCCCACAAGCTTTGACTAATCTACAATGATAATGATCACGTGTGGCATCAACAAGAGAAACAACACAACAACCAATCATCCAAACCGACTGACAACCAAGCTGATAATACCATTGTTTCTGGAGAGAGCAATGACTGTGTGTGGGCTGTCGTTCATTGGCTGAGCCCTGGACCTATCTTCTCGGCACTGGAGAATGCAGTATTCTGTTTTGTTTTTTTTTTAATTGAACCAATCACAATGATCTTTGGCAGCGCTTATCTTAGGATGCAGGGAGAAGGTCCATTTGCAGGCTCAAACCAACAATCTGCATCTGGTGATTCAGACGACTAATTAAGGTTCATATCTGCCAAACAATAGCATGTTAGCGCTAGCCTTCAAAGCACCACATTCTGGGTCTTGTACGCAAATACCATTTGGAAGTAAAAGTAGAAATAGCACATTCAATGGGATTATTTAAAGATCTGCACATGAACACACGTTATCTTAGAAGATAAAATGGTAAATTCCCAGTTTTTTAAGTTTAAGTTTTTTTGTTTTTTTTAAGTTTTTAATAACTGACTTCTTGGTAAGTGGTTCAGATGTTGTTAAGAAGTGTACCTGTTTAAAACAGTCTGATTCTCACGGGGCTGACCTGTTATTGCCTGGTTGAACATACAGCAAGTATTATTATTACTTATGGAGCTTTCCAAGCGTGGAACAACTCTATTGACTGCTCTACAAAGTGTTCCCAAGTCTACTGTAATCCTGTTTGTGAGTAAACTGACATCATTATGAGCTTGGGAAAAGCACCAATAGCACTGGGAAGAACTAGATCATAAAAATAAGCAGTGGTGGGAAAAAAAAACTTTATTTTCACTTTCAAGTATTAATACTTCATACTGGTGACTAGCTTGTAATAATTCATCATAATTTCTGAGTTTAATTATATTTTGCAATCACAAAAATGTTAACATGGAATCAACATTGAAAAGTAACTTAATATTGACATTGATTAATTGAATCCACCACTTGTACAAAAAAAAAAAAAGGCAAACCTGTTTCATTCTATTGATTGGTTTGATCTGAGATATCAGTTGTTATCAGTTACCATGAGCCATTAGGGTTGTGTGAGAACAGATTGCAACTGGCTTAAGGTTCACCCCCCCCCAAAAAAAAAAAAAACAAAAAAAAAAACATGTGCTTTAGACACTTACCTATTTGAATGAGTCTGCAAATGATAAAATGATAATGAGGATAAAAGCTTTAATCTGGTTGTATGTGCTTACTAACAACAATTCGCTGAAACTGCATATCTGAAAACTCTGAGAAGGAAAGCCTTTTCAGGAGTGCCTTTATCTGCTTTCTTTATACAGGCCTGCAGGGGGAGATTACACCGAAGTCCATTTCTTTGTTGGTCAACAGGAAAATACCCCCACTTCTTTTTGTAATGATTATGGTCTCATTAGTCCATATCTCTGAGAGTTTGTATTAAAACATGAATCTGCAAATGAACTAAAACTATTACATAAATGTAATGTGGCAAAGGTACATTTTCCTCCCAAATGAAGTTATAGGAGATAAAGTTTGAGTACCTCAAAATGTACTTAAGATAACTGGGTTGCATTTGATCACTGAAATTAAGGCACTGTTTTTTAAAGGGATGATTAACAGAAAAGCTTTAAAGAGTTTTGAACAGTACAGTCCCTCGTCAAACACACATGTATGATTTACATGTGATAAGTGAGAAACACAGACATGTTATTTCCTGTCCTCCCCTCCGTTGAACCCCATGGGAGGAAGATGTGAAATGAGGTCAGAAACAAACAAACTAGCACACTCTCTATCACACACTCTTCCAATCTAAGTCTCCCACACACACTTTCTAATACTAGAGATTAGAGCCCAACCATTATGGTCTTATGTCACTGGTAATCTGCTAATTTTCTTAAAAATGGTCTCCAAATTCCTGTTTCAATCAGACTTGGATAGAGATGCTAACATCAACATGTTTGATTATAGGTAGCGTTATTCTAACAAAAGCATGTGTCACACACAAATACATCCCCCTCTTCCCTCTGCGGCTAACATGAGCAGTAACAAGTTGATCCATACAGAGCAGAGGGGAAAACATTGTTAAACAAATCAATAGTTGTGGAATAGATAATAATAATGATCTAATGGCTGTGATGGTTTAGCATACAATGGTTGTTAAAGTGGTGGTTTGTTGTCAGAGATTGGCACTTTTCTGCCAGAACTGCCAGAACTTTCTAATGAACTGCAATAATGTTCTGTTTTAAATAACATGACTGGCTTCCATTTTATAATGCCGTCTCATATTGCTTTGGTTATATTTCCATAAATTAGTGTAACCATTACTCCTCAAAGACAGTAATACTGTAAAGTCACTTATGACTAACAGAATGCTTTATGTTAGATTGTGACAGTAACTTACCAAACATTATTTATTTGAACAAGTATACACATTGCACAGCTTCCTCTTCATATCTTTATGAAATGCTGATTTCATGTCATGATAATGTGTAAAACTGTGGCTCAACAGTGCAAAAACACAAACACTATTTTCACAAACTGTGTCATGCCAGCACACTGATTCAAAGAAGAGGAGTTATCCTCCACACACTGTACACACACTTAGCTGTAAAACACACACTCTGGCCTTTTATTAAGGTGTATTTCAACTGTACTGCAGGTCCTTTTGACATGAAACATCACACACAGATCACAAAGGATCGCTGTCACGGCAGAGAGAATAGTAAATGTGAGCTGGAGTGATAGGAGGCACAGAAAGAGAGGGGTGGTGTCAGACAGTATTCATGCACACATGAAGAGAGAGAGAGGAGTCTTTCATCCTCACTGCTGCAGCAGTGGCTGTAAGGAAGAGGCAGGTTCACAGGGTTCAGGCATAACACAGAGAGGAGGAGAGAGGCTGGGCGGATGGAGTGAACCATCACACAGCAACAGAAGGATGCTGGCTGAACAGAGGGAGAGAGGTGTGAGGGAGAAAAGCTCTGTATCTTATCCACTCGACTCACATTGATGAATTGAAGGACTATGTGAGCTTTGGACCCAAATGTACGACTCAAACTGTGGCACATGAGGGGAAACAGTACATGAAGGGATGAGATCTTGCAGGTTTGAACCCTTTACTAGAGAAACAGGATAGCAAGCAACAGGTAGGCAGGAAGTCAGGCATCAGAGCATGAGGCATGATGATGTGAACCAATGTGAAAGCAGACAGGACCATATGCAACCATAGTTAAATACCATAGCTAACACCAGGAAATAGCACCAAACACTGGATTAGCCAAGGTACAGGAACTACCATGCTGGGTGACAAAATTAGGCAACCACTGCAGAGAAGAACAGGGTTTTATCAGGGTTGATTATCTGGACCTGCCTGTGAAACAAGCCATGCCCATGCACACACACATAACACAGAACAGACAGGGGAGGAGACACAGGATCAGACACACAGGAAAAGACCACAACAGACAAAAAGGGGAAGGATGAGTTGCCAGGCAGAGATCCTGATAGTGAGTGAGACCCCATGCAATTTCAAATGATTTGTTTTTAAATTCATAAACAACATATGTGTAATTTATGGCTCAGGTAAAGTACTCAAAAAATTTGTCTTAGACTGTCTTGGACATTTTTTTTCCTGCCACAAGGTCGTATGGGGAGCCAGAAGGGGAGGGGCTTTGCTTTTCCATCACAGTCATAAAAAGCCTGACCTCACAAAAATTACATGAAAACCACCCCACAGTGAATTCCAAGCCGATCGCATGTATAGCAGACATGTTGTAAATATGTGTATGGTTCACAGTTGTAAAAAAAAAAAAGAAAAAAAGAAAAAAAAGAAGAGTACATTTTCTCTGAATTAGATTTAGGGCAACAAACCTGGGAATACAAATACTTGGAATGCTGGAAGTGAAACCATGTTTAACTTATGTAAAAAATGTAGGTTAAGCAAAAAAAAATGTGAAACACAAACCATAAGTTACGTTAAAACAAAACAAAACAAAAAATGTAAGTTACATAAAAAGTCGTTTACTTTTGTTTTAACACAAACCCTCTTAGACAGTCCACCATCAATTTTCACATATTACATGCCACCAGCACAGAATTAAGTGTTAAAACATAATTGTCATTGGATGTGATGTTATGAGATCAGGCAGTTTCATATACATGGATTCAAACAGATGGGGTTTTACATGTCACATACCTGAGGAACCAAACCATCCAACTTGCAGGAATTTTACTATAAAGGCCACTGTTGCCAAATATTAATCATTGGACAGAATGCAGGTTGAAGACACTTTTGGGTGCATGCCAGCAACATTTGGCAAATAAACGTGTTTCCCAAAACACTGAATTATGTCTTTAGAAATATTTCCAATGAGTTGAAGAAATGATAGCTACATTAAACGCTACAGTGTCAAAACTCTTGATTCCTCCCTAAGTGACCTTACCTCCTCGCTGCCAGAGAGGTATTTTTAAATCCTGAGGAAAACATCAATGAATCATCATCAAGTGAAACTAAAGATAACAGCAGCAGCAGC
>JAOWBC010000049.1:22022119-22049366 GCA_028566105.1 Hypoplectrus providencianus | reverse complement strand
TATATTTACAATTGAAGTAACGACATGTGGCAGACTGTATTTCAAGAAAGTCATACGTATGTTTTTTTCTCTAATTGTTTATCTGTTTACTATACCTGAACATCTTCTTTAGCTGCCGTTTGTCATCCCTAAATAAAGAACAGATATTTAGCTTACTAGCTCCAGATACAATAACAGAAAGCAGTATCCAGATGTGTGGAGGAATTCACAGATTTTACCATTTGTGGTGGCAGAACTTCATGATCACCTGCTCTCCGTCTCCATATCTGTAGAATCAACAGGACACTATCAGTCTTACAATCAGCACATTAAACCATAGTTAATAATTAACAAGATCACTGTGTTCCAAATCAATCAATTTATATGCAAAACAACAAAAAAATTAGCTGTTCTGCAGCCTTCATCAGGTGTTGCGGTTCCAACTGACAGCTTGCCAGCTCAGTGAAACAGGTGCTCACTCTGTTGCTGTTATAATAAAAACATTAAATGCCTAAAATAAACAATAAAAAGTACCTGATGTGAATTTGTGTTAAGTTGTTATGGGAACACAAAGAAGCAGCCAGCAGTACCACCCCCTCCGTGCCAATCTCATTGTTGCTGGCACTGAAAAACATAAACAAAACAATGAGCCAATGGGAAGGACAAGTTTAGCTCTAAATGAGCCATTTATTGCCCCGGGGTAAACAGAGTAACTGCCAGTGTGGACACACTATGTTTGGAACCTGTTTGGTGAGAAAATAACTTGGCTTTTGCCAAACAAAATGAGTAGATCAACCCATTGTGTCCTACAACAACTGTCATGTTACATTTAAAATACTCATCCTATCTCAGTAAATATTGCGGGTTTGCTATAAGATTCCCTCGTATCTTTAATTGTCAGTTTGTGTGTGAGTCTTACTTTATTTCCTGGATGCTGCTAAGATGAGGTAGAAAGTCCAACAGTTTCTTCAGCCCTTTGTTCCCTAAACAGTTATTGGACAGACTGAAAGACAATGAAAAATGTCAGCTTAAAATAATGTCAGGGACAATAAAGAGTACTAAATGAGTTGCTACTGAATAAGCACAACTGTGCAGCAAATAAAAACACAATAAAAAAGATCATAGAAATAACATTATGCATTACGATTATCTTCATATTGCAGATACTTGTTAAACTGAAAACGTCCTCATTGTTGGACTAATATGGTCACATCTCAATTTACCAAGCAGACGCAGAGATTGCAAAGGAATTACAGTGGCTAGATGACTCATCATCATCAATCATCAAGTCTAACTACACATTAGATACGCATAAGTTTGTTGATTCAAAGCTGATGTTCAAATCATGTATATATGATTGCTATATCACTAATAATCTTATTATTACAATATATTATTATTATTATTATTATTATTATTATTATTATTATTATTATTATTATTATTATTATTATTATTATTATTATAGTAAATTGTGTTTTTTGTGCTCTTACTCCAGGAGAGTGAGATCAGAAGAGGTTCCCAAGCTTTTCCACACTTTCTCCAGATGAGCAGGCTGCAGATCACAGGAGCTGAGACTGACAGAGGCAACAGTTTCAGGATTACCTTCACCATCATCATCATAAATACCACCCCTAATACTCATATCAAGTATCTTTATGTCCATAAACATATCTGAAGGTGATCTTTAGCATGATCTGAATACCAATGCCATCTCTCTTAACTACAGTTGAGCTACAAAGAAACCTCAATATTTACTTAGCAAAACAGGTTTTTCAACAGCAGACATTTGATCCTAATCCTAAACTCCTGTTGCAATCCCGACTCCCTAATTTGTTCTTAGTTTATAAGATGTTACAGCATGTCACAGCCTGACTTTACTTCCTCATTAACTATGTGCTCCTTTTCCTTTCCTATTCCAAATCCCCTGTGTCATATCAACTCCCTCGTACCCTGTAGTAAATTTATCTGGTTGAATTATAAGACAGTGGGGCCCTTGGCAGAGACATGTAAAAGGACCCACTGTCACTACATTGATGGTGACCACTTTGTTTGTCACTTAAGTGTTCCAGCTCTCATTTCTGCTGCCCTGATAACTGTCTGTATGTAGACTTTTTTTTCTGCCAACAAGCAAGTATGTACTTTTACTTTAAACTGTACATTTAAAATCTATAAATAATGAGGTGGCACAGGAAAAATAACCCAATACATACCAGAGCTTTTTAGATTCTTCTTTTGCCAAATGTTCTCTCCCTCTAGAAAACACAATGGTCACCTGGACAGGACTCTGTAGTCTAAAACATAAAAATATTTTTGTGAATATCCCCATTGTTTCAAATTAAAGCAGATTTACGTACAATAAAATGAGTGCTTTTGGCTAACTGACTCTTTAAAGGTTGCAGAAGAATCTGGCTGTCCTGTCTGTAATTATAATAATATAAGATAATAAAAATAAAAAAGTAATGATTATTATGCATTTGCTAGTGCAGAATATTTAAAGATGTATACATGAAAGCATTTACTGCATGTATATTTTTTGCCATTGAGACAAAAATTATAATTATTTGGCTCCAAAAGTAAGTCCATCCCAATTGACACCCTGTGTTACAGCAAACTTTACAGCTAAAATAAACATGTTTTTACAGCCTAGTGCAATAAAAGTGTTGGTCTCTATAGTTAATGCCCCCCTTCATGATGACATTTGAACTTAATTTCAGCTATGCAGTAATCTGTGGGTGACATCATGAAGACCATCTCCACATTTGATACATTGTATGTTTGTACCTGATATGAAGCTCCACCACAGCAGAACAACCAGAGAGCAGAGCAGTCAGAGTCACCAAACCCTTCACGCAGGAGCAGCTGTCATTTGCTCTGAGGAGAGACATCTGAACATCAATAAACAGCTTCTGTTCAGTTCTTGTGTTTTTTGGTCGTGGCTATCATTAACCATGACAAATTACACAGAGCATTTGTATTCATGCTACTTTTTTGGATAATTAGGCACAATAGAGCATAAAAATATGTCCATATTTGTAAAGATCTGTAAAATATAAAGTATGCAGTTTTATGGGACTTTTTCTGTGTGATTGGTATTAAATTTCTTACATGATCTTGTTGATGACACTGAACTTGGTCAAACATTGAGTCAACGCCCTGAGAGTTTCAACATCCCAGTTTCCTCCAGACACACTAAAACACACACAGACACACACTTTAACTTTTAGGCATGTGTTTTGAAAAAATATATTTCAGTTGATGTGTAGCTATTACAAATGATCCAACCTGACACAGACAGACTTTGAATTTGACACTGCTAGTCTGAGAATGCAGAATATCTTATCTGACTAGCAGTACCAAATTTTATCTTTGTTTGTGTTCTGAAAACGTGTAAACTGACAGTTATTGTGAAACCTGCTCTGGTGACAGAAAGGAAGTAATGGCTTGTATAAAAAATAAATTATATCAATTACTTACACTATGTGTTAGGACCAGTGGCAAGGGGGGAGGGCTCAAACTAAATATGTAGTGTATTTAGTGTTACTTACTCCAGAACAGACAAGGTTGGGCAACATGCCAATGACTTTGCAAGATTTTGCATCTCAGGCTTACTCCATTTCTGATTCAACAAACTGGAAAACATAGATAACACAAATGTTAGCACAAGACTAAACATATCAATAGCAAAAGAGAGCTAAATATCAAAGCTAAAAAAAAGAAAGAGAATTTGAATAAAGTTCGATACTTTTGCACATTGTACTTGAAATTAACCATTATCCTGCCTTCCAGCAGTATTTCTGTAAGAGATTAAGAGTCCATTTCTGGTCATGATTATTAAAAGAAAAGAAGCTTTGGCACAAACAGCTTGTTCAGAAGGGACCAAAGTTCTTCAAGGAAGCTGTAAAGATCTGGAAAGTGGTCAACATCATATAAGTGTGTTGTTGTCGGTTGCCTCACCTGATTGTTGGTGCAGACTTGGTTTTATGGCTGCAGAGGGGATGTCATGAAGGAGAATCTTAGCATTTTCAGGATTCATTTGATGAAACACACTGTACAGTTATTAATGCTTTGTATCTACTCACTCTCATTATCTAACCATTAAACTCACCTGTCAGAGTCAGAGTTCTGTGAGAAAGTTACTGTCAATTCCTTCATTCCACTGCAAACAAAAAACAATGCAATACATTTTATAGCCCAAGGTTGCATATACGACTAAACTGATAGCATGAGCAGTGCACTAAATAAACTGCAGCCAAATGTTAAAAGCATGAAATGACAGCATGGGTCTGTGATCATACAAAAATAACTATTTGACTCTGGGTCTATGTTCATGTGTGGTCATACTCTGCATGAATGTGCTGAATGTTGGGACATGAGGACATTTTCCTAACGACATAGTCCACTGCTTCCAGAGAGCCGTTGTTTCGACCCAGCCTGCACACACAGACACACACGCAGATCTCTTATAAACCAATTAAGATAAAAAACTGAGATATTGCAGTTATTAAAAGAAAACATCTTACTGGCAGTGTGTACTTACATTACTGACAGCAGTTTTGGTTGTTTGGTAAAAGTATCAGCAATGTGTTGGATACCTTTATCTTTCAGGTTGTTGTCACTCAGACTGCAACACAAAAAGAAAAGACTTGGTGTTAGGTATCACAAAACAATCAAGTCACAGTCATTTCCAAAGAGCTAAGGAAGACCACTGAAGCTGGACATGCTATTAGATTAAATGATAAAATGAATGAATTGTAGCAGATGTACTTGATTTCAGTGATGTCTGGACAATTCGGTAGGGCAGAGGCCAAACTCGCTGCTCCTGTGGCGGTAAGACTGGTACCACAAACCCTAAAGTGAAAAAGAAAAGGTCATCCAAACACTGTATTGGAGGTGTTGAAAATCAAACTGCTTCTTCATTCCTCACAATTTTGTCTTTTATCCATGAGTATAGTCAGGAGAAGGTAAACAGCATTTAAACTACACAACGATTGAAAAGCTAGATATGACCTGAAGAGAGGTTCAAAGAACTGAAGAGGAAAATAGTTTAGGAAAAAAAATTAAAATCATACTCAAGCTTTCTCAGGGTTGTAAACTTTGGCAAAATAGAGGACAGCTTCTCCACCAGCTTATCACCATATTTGCGGCCGCGGAAACTTAAGACACAAAAATTATGAAATGAAACATTAAAGTTATAGCAGTTTTCCACCAAATCAGAAATACACATTCTTCCTGATATATATACATCTATACAGTTTTGTTATGCATCAAGAATACTGTAAATGTGTTGGACAACAACAAAATGAACTCACACGAGAGGAATGTTTTTCATTTTACTTTGTTTCCATTTAAGGTAATACAACTTCACTGACATTTATACATTATATAAATCTTTCTTCTCACCTTTTTCAGAGCTTTATTAATTAATATATTATATTGCTAATTGCTAATATATTGCTAATTGACAAGATTAAAATATGAAATAAAAAGAAGGCTGTAAAAGGGATGCGAGAATAGCTTGATAAATAGCACTACAGGTAAGAGGAAAATATTTATTATTGATTTGGAATAAAACTGTACCTTTAATAAAACAAGCCATCATCTGAAGATTAGATGCAGGTAAGCCCCAAAAACATGTCAAATATATTAAGCACAAAAATGTCACTGTAAAATTTAACATGGCTGCTAATGAATTTCTATATAATTAATAGAATAATCCCTAATGCTCATGCATTTATATCACCATTGTACAGTTAGTGATTAAGAGTTGCCTTAAAGAACGCTTCATTCCTCTTGACATTTCGTATATGTTATCTCACCTTGACAAGTATGCTGTCGCACTGTATGCTACGAGCATGATATGACTGCATGGGAGCTCTGTGTGATACTGATACTGGGACCAACAGCTAATAGGCCTTGAGTGAAATGTACATGCACAGTATACAACTTTACATGCTGCAGTTTAGGTTCACAAAGTCTGGTTGGCAGAATTGCTTTTTTTCCCATTGCCTGTGAAAAAACTTTGTTTTTCAACTAAAACCAATTATTTTGCATGTTATCTGTATCCAGAGGGCTATTCACAAAAGCAGAAAGCCAGAGATGTCTAGCCAGTGCATCCTGGTTTTATCCATTTAATTTTTTTGCCAAGTCAGGCTGAGTAGGCGTGACTAGGTCAAAGCAGGTGTCAGTAATTCAGATAAATGTGTGCCCTAAGCTTTCCTTAACAGACCATGGGGCCCATGACAGATTACTAATGCTGAAATGAAGAAGGGACAGCTACGACTGAAACCTTTCCAGGAAGTAAAAGATGTAATATTTACAAAAGGGAAACAGCCATTGTTATAAGACAGCAAGATAGAGTGGGACAGTCAACAGTGGACAGAGCAAATGCACAAGTGGCTTAAAAATATGTTTGCTAATTCTTCACATTTTATGCCTTGCAAGGAGTCACTATATCTTAAAAGTGAGCAGTAAATGGAAATGTTACTGATAATGATGATTGATTGATATTGTTATTGTTATTTATTGAAATTTGCCACAACATTTAATTGCATCCACATATGTTGTAGCACTGTGAAATAGTAGTTGGATTTAATCTTTATGGTAAGATTCTCAAAGTAATATGACATACTACTGCTCACTTTTAAGGCAAGGTAAGGTAAGTGGTAAGGTAAGTGTACAATTATTTTGCAAATGAAAAGTCACTCCTTGCTTGGTATAATTATGATGGTGATTCATAGGCAAAACATGATTGTAGGCCACTTTGACATTCTGCTTTTCTACTATTGTCTGACATGCTTTCTCACTGTTTTATTACAGCAACTGTGTCTCCTTTTATTCATGAAAGGCTGATTTAAAAAAAAAAAAAAAAGGCAAAATACACACATAATAACTAGACGATTGATCAAGCCTAGCTGTAAGCTGTGAGCATGTTTGTGGCAAAGCTAAATCTCCATGATAATGTTTGACCCACTGCCATTCCATTCAGCCAGGATCAATGGAAAATCACAACTAAACCTGCTATCAGGTTTTATGAAACAGCTCTTTTGTCAGTTTCAGTTTAGTCTACTTTTGACATTACTGGTTATGTATAATGTTCACGTTTAACTAGACATGTGCGGGACATAATTATCTTTTGATCTGCTCTGGGGTGTCAGTTGTGGTCTTTTTGCTCTTGAATGCAGGTTACTGTATGTCATGTTGTTACGGAGAGACTGAGCCGGCCACAGGAACACAGCAGGAAACAAAGAGCTTTAGTCAGATTTACAAGCTGTGGAACAGGTGGCCAATCAGTTAGGAATGCTGAAGGCAAAGCAGCAGCTCTTTCCGGAGCCACAGCCACTGGCGCTCTTCAGCAGCTCTCTAAACAACCAGAGGCTTAAACACAAGTTTCAGACTCTCCCCTCTATACCATTCATGTGTTACAACACAAGTTTTCAATTGCCTCAAGGGCGTTATGCCTTTGGCCATAAAACTGCCTTTAGCCTTACATGCCCTTGTGCCACCTGCTAGAATTTCAACATATATATAACTGATGGACTACACTACACTATATATAACTGATGGAAGAGAAAATCCACCATCAACGATTATAACATAAAATGTAGAGCAAATTAAGGCCTTTCTTTTTTTTCTTGTTTATGAATGAATAATTGGAAGTGATTATCTGGATTAAAGTTGGTTAAAAGATTTAATTTGGTTGTTTTTATATTTATTTATTTTTGTCCTAAAAGGTAACAACATGAACCTTTTTAAAGGATGCACAAGGCTAATTTCAGTTTTGCTTGTCATTACTTGTGTGGACTTACCTGAGGAAGTGAATGTACTGACACTTTGGCAAGACATCTAAACAGTCCAGCTCCATTGAGCATGCTCCAAAGTCCAGTCCAACACCATTATCACCAACTGAGTTAACTATGAATGCCAGTGCATCAATGTCAGTAGGTAACAGCCGGATGTTACGCAGCTCCAGTATCGGCCTCGTACCCACAATCTGCTTGGCTAGTTGCTGATCCTGGCTTTCCTGGACACAGTGGCAAAGCTCCAATATCTAGAAAGATGTGAGAAGGAAGAATTGGAAAACAAAGAGGACAAGAGTTAAAAAGTCAAAAGACAAAAGGTCAAATTATACATTTAACATTTGTCAGAATTCACTTCTGGTCATATTTTACCTTTGGTCCAGTCAGGTTGTTGGTGTTGCAAAGGTTTTTTAGCAGTTTCAGAACAAGGGATTGGCGTTTTTCAACCCAACTTTGGCCTCCTGGTCCACCAGAGGTCCTGGCTAATTGAACTAAGACTGAAGTGCATTGTGGGGAAGCCAGACCACATATAAACAGGTGTAGGGAGTCAGTAAAGACTTTCCTCTGGTCTGACTTGGTTGTCCAGCGAGTTCTTAGACTGAATCTGTGAGAGCATTGAGGGAAAAGATAGAGCAAAGTCAATAATTATTTATATTAAGATGAAGGCACATATTCATCTGGTATCTGTTTAGATGACAGTTCCTGTCCTCTCCAGTAAGAAATGAATAACACACATTTTTTAAAGCAGATACACTGTCCTGCTTTGACTTATGATCATGGCATATCAATCATATATTTTGACATTAGGGAAATATTTAACACCATTTATTTTATTTGATTGTCATGCATTATTACCTCTAGAGCAACCTTGAACAATCAAATTCCACAAATTTTAATGCTTTATATGTTCTGTGGTGTCACAAAAACCCTACAAATAAATAACTGATTATAAGAACAACTTATGAACATGAACTAAAAAATACTAGGCAAATAGAAAAACAAACAGATAATATAATCTATAATGTGGCCATGAACAGGATCGCTTACACTGCACGACAGTGGCTGCCTCGTGCTATGTGAGGTCTGCTGTGTGACCTCTGTTGCCCCCACCCCGGGCCTCCACAACTGTGATTGGACCATCTGCTTTGTGCCTGCATCAGTGAATTTCTGACCTCCTTTTTAGGACAGAGATCTCATGGCGTGCTCAACTTACACAGCTCATCTTATCCTGTGGTGAGGTTATTCCTGGTATGTTCCTGGTAGAGTGTTGCAGTATTTGCTGAAATTCTATAGTACTCTGAACCTTGTGTCCAAAAGTACTTCTCTCTCTCTCTCTCTCTCTCTCTCTCTCTCTAAAGATTAATGTGAACTATAGTGTTGTTTATATGGATAAAATATAAGCACCAAGGAAATTAAAATGAATTCTTATGGAGTGGACAGCACAGCCACTGGTCAGCGGAAAAAGTCTATTGAACTCCCCGCTTTTTGTCCAAGTTTCACATTGCATAAGTAAGTAAATGAAGAAAACGACTTATAAAATGCCAGGTAGATAGGTTTAAGTGGAAATTTACAGCCAAGCTGACACGCACACAACCACACCACTCTCTCACACACACTTTGTAATGCATCCTGTACCAGGTGTAAAAAGATAGAGTTGCAAAACAAGGTGTTGATATTCACAATATGTAGAAAATTGCGTCATACAGTAAGTGTTACAACTTAATGTATATCCATTTGCAGTGTGTTGCTCCGCTGATAATTTGGTGAACCTTTTAATATTCAAAGACTAAATATTTAACCTCCATCCTACCAACATTATGAACCTAAAAACTTCTGAAGGGCAGAGGTGCTTACTTGTTTTTCAACCGAATTTTTTAAGTTATGGGATTAATGTCATCTGAAGACAAAAAAAAACAACAGGTTATTGTTATATCTGGAAGTTATTCTACTGTATCAATTTAAAAAAGCTTTTTAAATATAATCCAAATGTTAGCACTGATTAAAACACAACAAAAAACAAACCATTAATACTGGAAAGAAGTAGACCTCTGGGGTCCAAAGAAACAGAAGTGTGTCTATGTTCCAACAATTTATAATAAAATGAAGAATTTTACCTCTCTTTTAGGATTTTGTACAGTTGAAAAAAAAACAGCTTTAAATTGTCTAATTGTCTAAATCTAAATAACTGTATTAAAGCAAGCTTGATACCTGGGAACTGGAGAAAAACTTTGAACTGATCATACATTCTGGTTCCAAAGGGACAAAAGAATGAGCAATAAAATTCATTGGGCTAGTCCTAACCGTAGCCTAACCTAAACTGTAACAAAAGGGTGAGAGAACATATGGGTAATCCTTTTATTACTACAGTTGGTAGGATAAGTGAGGAAGCGCAGAGTAAAGTAATTGCAGGAACCTTTAATAAAATCTTTGTATTTATGACTTTTTATAGATGTAACCAACCTCAAGTTTGCCACAGATTGCGGTGTAAATTGGAGTGGCAGGTGGAATCTATATGAGGCACAAGTGCAACACACATTTAATCATGCATGGGGGATGAGCAAATTTAATGACTTTTGCTGCTCGCCAAAGCCCACCATCATATCATGAAACAGGTCTTGTTTGCAAAAGTAAGTTACTGTAAATTATTAATACATAGGAATATCATAACATACAGGCAATATTTTTAACAGTGAATTCATTGAACGCTGAAGCACTCGTCGATGTTGATATTGGGACAGCATTGTAGGGTTGACTACTGGCAGTTTCACAAAATATAATAATATTAATGAACCATTTCTCAAAAAAAATTATTTTCCGTTCAATTTGGCCTCTCTGAATCCAGTTTCCTACCTCTTCTTGAGCTGAATGTCGCTAACATCAGCACTGGTCATAATTCTGAGTGCAGCCAAAAACTCCTGTAATGTCAGATGAATGAAGCAGTAGCAGTTGACAAGCATCCCGTCTTCATTTCTTAGCTCCACCTGACAGGATATGCACAAACATATTAGTTGTTGTGTCACTAATAAACAGCACAGCCTTTGTCTGTGACCCTCTTTAATTCTCATTGAAATTCCTTTTATAGATTAGTTTTTTTTTCTTTGATGAAGTTTGGTCAGAGTAAATTTTTATATAGTATATAAAAATATTAAAACATGGACAATTTCTTGAGCATGCATGATTTTGCATTACAGAGATAAATAAATAAAACCACATTTTATGACATCGTCCCTACCATGATTACTCATTAACTCAGCAGGACGTCAGGGTTGTCATACCTTGACCCATTTTTCAGGCATGGCAATATAATTACCAGTTTGGAAATATTGCAGGGTGGTTAATTAAACGTCCACATACCCACAGAACTAAGAACCTTAACTTTTTTACAGTTTCAGTCACCACATAAAAATCACTTGCACAATACAGACTATGGTTCATTATGCCACAGAGTAGTGCAGCTATTCAAGCCACAAGGACTCTAGACACAAGATGATTACTACAATGTTACTATATAAATGCATCAAAGCCCTTAAGTAATTCCTTAAGCATTAAACATTTAATTGCTAAGCTCTGTAGTAATTAAAAGTTAAATGCTTAGCAACAAGTGTTCTAAATTCTTAAATTGGCACACTGAGCACACCTAATTATGGCTCAAAGGGAGGATGCCAACAGCCCTCAACACACATATTGCCGCCCCCTCACCCAACAACACCCCTCCCCCATCCAAAACTAATGTCGCCCTCTAGTTTCAAAAGCCTGCACAGTCACAGATATTTAGAGAACATTCACACACATGAACAGCCAAGTCTGACCTGTGAGAAGAGCCCCGTCTTGATGGCGAACTCCAAAACAATCTGAGGAATATCTTTTTCCATAAAGAGGATTTTGCTGTCCTCTAAGCCTTTCCAAGCCAGCTGACTCAGTTCACACAACTCAGATCGATACTGACTTAGAGCTGTCAGTGTCCACACAATACTGCAAATAGAGACAGAGAACCAATAATAAAATAATGACAGTTAACAATAAACAAAGATTTGCTGCATTTGTCCTTTATGTCATCAAAACCTCGAAAAACAAAAACTGGAGAAATAAATCAGAATTAGGTTAAAGAAGCCTATAATAAATAAATAAGGTAAATATACAAAGCTTCAATGCTTGTCTAAGAATCTAAGATGCAGCTCAACAGAAAAGCCTACAGCATCTACCCTCAGTTAGTGGTAATGGCATATAGTGGAATTCATGGATTCATTTTAAAAACTCTTGCTGGCAAATAAAATAGAGCCACACTTATGGATGAGGAAAAGACGTTGAAGTAAGAGTGATATCATTTGTACTTTAACTAGATAGAAGAGGAAAACATCTGTCTACCTATTAACACAATTTCTGAATGAAAAGTTAATCAAAATGAGCTTATAACTGGGGTTGGCATAAAACCAATAATCAGTTTTATCTCGACTCTGTAGATATGTTTAAAATGAATGGATCGTGACTGTAAAGAAACAGTTCACACCAAAGTTGATTTTTTTTTTTTTTTTTTTTCATTTTACCTATATTGCAGTATAGATGTTTTTGTGTTAGGAGCCGAGTGTTTGAGATATTGGCTTTAGAGATGCCTGTCTCCTCTTAAACATAATGGCAATATAAAGCACACTGCTTATGATCCTCTAAACTCAACATATGTAGCTGAAAAACTCAAAATCAATGTCTCTTTCAAGAAATATTAACCCAGTCGCTCAAAAAAGTCTACAGACCTTGTTGCGATTAGTTTCATGTTCAGACTATTTTTCTTTCTAGAATAGTTCCACGATGAAACAGCTCACTGTAAGGTCTGAAAATTCTGTTATGTATGTGGTGAAATGGTGTTCATGTGTTTAATACTGCATTCAGTCTTCACCTCTGTGGAAGTCTTGTGGTCTTTGGCTTGTCACTGGGCCGACTTGTATCAAAGTTACAGCTCAGAAAGGCTCCAAGAACAGTGAGGTAGACTTGGGTGAGGGTGGAGGGCATCTGGACTTGTGTTGGAGGATGCTGGGCCCTACCATTTGTTCCATCCCCCGTTATCTCTTCACTTCCTCTTCCTTCTTCCCTCTGATCTCCACATAATGCAAAGCTCCCTACTCTACCACCCTCTTCACCCCTCCTCCCTTCCTTCCCAGGGTATCTCCCTTCCAGCAGTAGATGCTTCAGACAGATGCAGCAGATGTTGCAGAGGGCAGGAACGGATGACATGGCGAGTAGGTGTTGACTGGAGAGAAGGAGATTTGCTGCCTGCACAGCAAGATCTCTGTTTGCTGAGTGACCTTCACAGTGAGGACATGAATCAGTTAAAGCCCACAGAAATTGGTAGAAAAAAGGTGGTAGAAAAAAAGATAGACATGCACAGGTGTTTTTACATATTCTGTCCCATCAGACCTCTTCAGTGACTTTTTGGGTGTTTGGTGCTTCATTGACACAATTCCTATTCCCCTGCTTTATTTTACCTGGTGATTCTTTTTCATGAGCAGAGTTCAAGAAGAATGACTTGAGCAATGTGCAAAGACATGTTCAAAAATCACAGGGAATTTCCTGATGAGTTCAACCCCCTTCCCGGCTTCCCAGCTTACCTGCCTAGCTTCAGCTTTCTCTCACAACTCTGCTTGTGATTTCTCTCTGCTAACTCCTGGTCTCTGTGCTCCACTAACCAAGATGGAGCTTACAACTTTGCCGACTAAAACATTTCAACAGTCACTTTAACAAAAGATCTCATCTTGAAGGCCTTTATTTTAATTTTGGTAGTAAACCAAACCTGCCAAATTCTGTAAGCTAGCAGTGTAGCTGTATTAACTTCTCCTCGGTGAAGACAGACTGGACAGTAGAGGGACTCACTACCACCTCTCCAGGTACAGGTGGTATTACAGGAATGGACTAGCTCAGGGCTAGCTGGTTAGCATGCTTACTTCATACTAAAATGTGTCTGACGTAATGAAAATGCTGTCACTTCTTTGAATTCACTTGATAATGTTAATGCGTTTTCAGATTGTCCTATACTAAAAATTTGGCAAAATCTTAAAAATTGCAACTTTAACTTATAAAAACACTGACTGCTACAACTCCAATAAAAGTAACACTAATTCAAGATTTAAAACTGAACTTTGTTGATGGAAAAAGTACTTATGTTTTTAGGAGACCTACGAAGACTACAAATAAGCAATCGTCTTAAAATAGTAGTAACAACAAACTCTATAAGTCAGCATGTGGTATGGAGTGACATTCTTAAGCTACCGTTGTTAGCACGTTCCTTTTTCCAACAAATTGGCATGTTCTCTAGGTCCTCAAGTTTCCTCCCACAGTGCAAAGACATGCAGGTTGGTTTAATTGGTGACTCTGAATAGCCTGTAGGTGTAAATGTAAGCGTGAGTGGCTGTCTGTATTCATGTCTCAGCCCTGTCATTGACTGACAACCTTGCCCAATGTCAGCCGGGATCAGCTCCTGCCCCCTCCAACCCCCGGATGAGTTGTTATAGATTATGGATGAATGAATTGGTAGATAGATGGATGGCCAAATGACTTACACTCAAGGGAATATTAAATAAACACTGAACTATACTATAAATTAGGCATTGAGATCAATGTTAATGTCTATTTCATGTCTAAAAGTCATTGTCTGTTTCTTTGCCCCTACTTTCCAATCATTCCCTATTCTCCAGACCCCTTCATTATTGTCATTTTTTCATCCATCAGATGTCCTCAAGTTTTACTTTCTCTCTCCATTATCAGTCCCACACATCTACTCACCTGTTCCCACTTCCCTTGTCGACTCTGCCTGGCTTAGCTTTCTTTCTATCTTTGGTCCACTATCACTACATCAAGATTGAAATGTGAATTTTGATCACTAGATAACACCCTTATTTTACGAGTCAGCAAATTTCATGACAATGAGGTGACAATTAAAAAGTAACTTGTTACATTTTTTTTTTAATTTCTAGAGATTTATTACTTATTACTTCCTTCAAATAACGCACCAATTTCATTGTAAGCAGGTGATTACCAAGTAACTTTTTTCCCGATTTCTTCATTATTCCCCAAATATGGTGGTAAAAATTTAAATAACAATAAATAGCGCATATTATTGTTAGCCAGATACATTGAAATATTTGTAAACATCTTTAAGAATATTGCACATACATATATTAGTTCTCTAATTCATTTATTTTCTATTATTTATCTGAAATATGTATTTATGATGTTGTTGAACCATGAATATCCCTGTTTGTACTGTACTTTGCAAAGAAATTATTGTTAGCCTATATATATGATATACATCATGGATAAATCTTGGCTCAACAGTATTTTGTGGTTTAGCTACTTCAGCATCTGTTATCACACATTTGCTTCTCAAATGTTGGCTGGGTGTAAATAATTCTGCATGTTTTTGCTTTTCTTTTTTATCACAATCAAAATATTACTATTCTCTTCTTCTAAATACAGTAAACTGATTGCTGATTATGAAGTTATATTTGTATTTTATGTTGGCTTTAACAAGAAAACATTAATTTAGGAAATGTGTTACAAAATTGGATCTGAAATTGTATGGAAACTAAGGGTTAAAGTTGGAAGGAATTGTTGGAAATTATAATTGCTACAGCTCACTGTAATGTGCAGAAATAGGGAAAAAATTACTTGGAAATTAAATATCCCCGCCAGTAGAAGTTGGAAAGAAAGTGGTTTTGCAGTTAATGCAGAAAAGATGTTTTTCAATGGGCCTGTACATGCTTTGCCTATCACAGGCAGGTAGTGCCAATTCAGAGCCCCACCTGCCTGTCACCTGCCTGGCCTAAATGTCTGATCCAGACTCCTTTCTTTTGCTGGACTGCCTTTAAGGAAATGTCAGTCTAACAAACCACTGAAATCATCTTGCTGCCTTGACTGTCTGATTTTGGTTCTCTCTCTTGTTCCCACACTGCATTGTCACACTCTCTATGCAGAATAAAAAATACCATGAAATAAAAAAAAAAAAAAAACATAAAAGGGATGCATGCTTTTACCTTTAACTTTAAAGAAGTTGTCCACAAACTCCTTGATTTCATGGCAGTCCCACCCTATCAGCTGCCCAACTTTATCTGACATTCCTTCCAAATCGAAGGCATTGCGTACCCGGCAGGTGACCACTACAGTGCATCCTGGAAGAAGCTGACGATTTATCAGCCCTGAGATGAGGTCTGCAACAGGCAGTGGTTTTTCTGGGTCAAGTAGCTCTCTTTCCATCTCTTGAATGTTGAGTTTGCTATGAAACTCATCATAGCCATCCAGCACCCAACAGCTCTGCTCTGGATTGGCAAGGAGGTAATCCAGAACAGCTCTCTGCCCAGAACACACAAAATATAAGAGGAATGTTCGATTAACATCAATCAAGTTTTAGTTCACCAAGTTAAAATGAAGACATACTTTAGTGGCTACATTTGAAAATCTGTGTGGTATATTAGCCAGCTATTCAAATAATATTCCTACAAACTATACAAATGGTTTAAAATACAGTCTTCTATTGGTGGACATCTTAAGTATCTATATGTCCAACCCCTAATTACCTGTCAATCAGCCTGAGAGTAATCTGAATATTAAACACAGGAGAGTGGTATCTGTCATGGTAAATGTAATTGCAATTTAAAGTGCTCCTTTCAAGTCTAACATCAGAAATATCTTGTTTTATAAAGGCAGTGTTACATATGCACCTTTGAATTGTCGCCCGCTTGCACAGGGAGAAAGTGCTGGAATAGCAGATCAGACAGGGAGAGGGGGCGGGACAGTACGTTGAGCTGACGGAACTCCAGCAGGACAAAGAGGTAGGTTGAAGGGATAGGGCCCTTGATGATAAAAGAGTGAGGGGGACAGAAATAGTCAGAGAATAAAATAAAGACAACAAGCCCTGTGGTTGATGGCTTCTCCAACCAGTAAAACTGCAGTTTACATCCATATCTATCCAGACTCATATGTATCCATGGCAGTGTACAGCACTTCATACATCGATGTATGCACAAAGAAGCTACATTTCCTCAAAACTGGTTGCAACACAAACAGCTTTTACCCAGCATCACATAAGACCTATACAATTAACTCAGTTTAAAAGGGGGCACCCAGGATTTCTTTTTCTGAGGTAAGGAGCTGAATAATGTCAATTGTTATTGACAGAACTGTTATTGCAGAATATAAAGATTTCACAGTGAGGTTGACATTTGACCTCTTGGTTAAGAAATGACATCACTAGTAACATCATGATATCAATAATTAGACATCTGTGGGATGTTTGATAAATGATCAGTTAATGAATTTTTGAGTTATGGCCAAAATGTATTTAAAAAAAAAATAAACCTTTGACCTTCAAAATCTAATCCAGTAGTCATTGGGTCCAAGTGGACATTTGTGACAAAAATTAAGGTAATACTTCAGAGAAGTGAATAGTTAAAGGGGGCTGATTTAACCTAATTAGCATACTGTTGTGTGGTTAATTTATCAAAAAAAAAAAAACACTATTAATCATTGATCACAATTTTCATGTTAAATGTTGACCTAACATGTAACTTAAGCTGGCAGCAAAATGTAGTGGAGTAAAAAGTAAAGTATTTGCCTCTTAGATGTAGTGTCGTAGAAATATGATGCAGAGATGAAAATACTCAAGTAAAGTACGACTACCTCGAAGTTGTAAGTACAGCAGTGTCAGTGTCCAGATTCCAAACCCAAATACAAACATTTGAAATTAATACACTTTTTTATACTTTAGAAAGATCAGAGTGTGCATTTTAGAAAGTTTAGCTCCGTTTCTAGAAACCTCCTAAAATTGTTCACCTTATTAACAATAAAGGGATCAGCCCTAACAACATTCCATTGGAAGAAAACATCCCCCTTACTGATTCAAATATATATATAAGTAAACTATTAAAGGATAACAAACGTGAACTCACAAGTCCATGAGCCCACTGCTGTCCTAACAGAGACATCAGCAGAGTTTTTCCTGACCCAGCCTGGCCAACAAGAACTGTCATTTTCCCTGGACATCCCTGGAGGAAGGTCTCCAATGTCACTCTCGAATCCATGGACCCATAATCCCCATCAGGCTCTGAGTTTGGGGAAAAGTGTTAAAGTTAAATGTAGAATAGACTTTGATTATGTTTGCTTTAGATGGTGTTGTCTTCGACCAAGCTGCACAACAGGAGATACATTTCTTACTTGATTTTACTTTTCTTTTTCAACCTTTTCCTGTAGTATTTTTTTTATCTGAATGTACCACATGACTCAGTAGATTCTTGATGCACAATATGCCATGAGGAAGTCATGCTAACCTGGTGTTCTGCCTCCTTTGTCTGCTGATCCAGGGGTTTGGTCGGGTCTATCCCTGCCTCTGTTTGCCGTTCTCGGGCTGACCCACACATTCTCCAGTTGGACGTCTTTTACCAGGTGCTCACAGAGTCGCTGCCACCTCCTCTGCAGTAAACCCATCACTGCAGCAATATATTGCTCCCAATGATCTGTGGGTAAAATATGCAATTAGTAAAGAGCGATTTCTTTGTTTCACTTATTTATATTTAATAAATATATCACTTGAAACATTTCTATTCTACAAAGGGCCACATTTAGAAAAAATATATTTAATTAGGAGATTAAAGTCGTAAAAAAAATATTTAAATAAGAGTTTAAAGTAGTAAAAGAATAAATGAATGACAGGAGGAAATTGGAAGTTGAGTTGGATGAGGGCCTTGGAGCATTTTTGGAAAAATGTACTTTAAGATAGGTTTCACAAACAAGGAGATTCTGAATCTTTTGGCATGTCAGCATAACATTATCACCAGTACAAGGACTTTAAAAAGAATATACAAGTAATTGCTTCTTTTCCGCAGAAGAAACCAGACAGACTTGGAGGAAATTGCTACTTTTATGTACGACTTTAAATAGTTTTTTCAGGACTTAAATCTCATAACAAACATAATTTTACGACTTTAATCTCATAATTATTATTAATTTTTTTCAAAATGTGGCCAAAATGCTCTGTTCTATTCTCTGTACTATTCACAGCATTTAATATTTAATTAGGAAAAATCACATCGCAAGTAATTGGTTTGAAATAGTCTGTGTGTCGGCTGATTAAAAATTTACTTTCACAAATAAAAATAACAAAAAAACTACATAAAGTGCTGGTCATTTACAATTCATGCAGACAGGGCTGGCCCTTGGTCATTCAAGTCAGCTGGTTTTGGTTCAGCACATCTGAACATGAGAACTGGTAAAGCCTGTTAACATGATACTCAGTAGAGGTAACATAGTCAGGATGCCTGGTTTACTCCCACAATAAACACATTACTGTGGAATGGAAATATCCCATTACTTTCAATTTGGGTTTTTACAAGGAGTTTTATGGTTACATCTTGATGTTGGTAGCAAGAAATGCTTATTAACACTGTCAAAGCAATGCAGGGCTCCTGTTCAAGCAGTGTGTTACAGCATTTAATGTGTATGTGCAAAGATTCATTATTATTGTTATTAATGAATAAGATTTTAGTTCACAATTACTTTTAAGTTATTTTATGATACTTGATTTTATTTTTATTTTATGGGATAATGTTTTTTATGTCACCATTGTGAAGCATGTTGCAACACTGTTTTGAAAGATGCAATACAATTAAATGTGTGATTATTATCAATATCATTATTATAACTAATATCATTCAGGAGAAGTCATTTTTAATATCGCACTGCAGTTACCAGTAAAACATACTGGCAGCAATATACACTCTGCCATACACTTTCCAGTTCTCCTATTTAACCAGGGCATGGCAAATTGCCATTTTCTTTGTAACTGCACTGTAACAAGGTTGAAGTGTTGCACATGTTTGTTTGTTCTACCAATTCTTGGCCGTTTGATGAGCTGCTGCTCCAAAGTCGGTGATGGTGACTTCTTATCCGTTACACTGGGACTGGAGGTTTCACAAATGTCTACAATGCATAAAACACACAGAAATTTTACAGTTCATTCACACAAGAAAAAAAACACAGACGGATACTGGAATATATTCACAAAGACTAATGCTATCAAGTGCACTGCAACAATGTGTTGCTTCTTACTTTTAGTTTCTAAATTATCTAGCAAATATAAAAAAAAAAAAAAAACAATCAAAGGAAATCTTTGGGATTTCCCAAGTAAAAAAAGTCACAAGATTTACTGGTCTGTGCAAATCGTTGCTGCTGACTTTTACTTTCTCTTTTTCTGCATCTGCCAGGTGAACCTCATTAAAAAACTAAACAAATAAGAAAATAAAACCCTTTTTATCCAACAGTAAAAGATGACAAACACAGCACTAATTTGTGATATCTTCCAGGTAAGGTACATGTTATCTTAGAAGCTCCTTTGGTTATGTCTTGCATGCAAATAAAGAAAAAACGGTGGCATACAGTTGCTGTAAAATGCTGATTTTTTTTTTTTTTTTTTTTTAATCAACCGGTGTATGGTGTGTTGTCATATAAAACAACACTTGCTCAATATTTACTTTCACAAGCCATTGCAGCTAGACATGATTCACGATCATGTGTATTGCCTCACACTGACACTGACAGACATTAACTGTTTCTGGAGACTGTATGGTACTACTGAGCGGTCAAACAGAACCACAAATTCTTTACTAGGCCGACCAAAAGACTTTTTCACTTGTGTGAAGGGTTCTATTACTATTTATCCTTTGCCTTCATGCAATTAACAGAGAAATACACTGCTGTGCTTCTTACATATAAATAATGCAAATATAAAAATTCTGGTCACCAAAAAGTCATCTGAATCATTAATTTGTGCACTAAATGAAATGATCATGTTACATCGATACTCTCTGCAGTGAGATAATTGACATCCAGGATAGAGTGTGCCCCATTCTGCAACAAACTGTTTGTGCTTCATAGTGGAACACTACAGTAATAAAAGAGTTAAAGGTATTGGTAAAGTCATTGCTTTCAAATTAACACTTCCATCTCAACTTACAGAGGAAAAGTGCAGCCACAGCCATTTTGGCAAATCACACATTTAACATCACTGCTGCCATGAATAGCCGGAGTTCTCTTTTCTCCTAAATCCTGAAGGTGAATGTGTGAGACCCAGACATGCTAACTATGTAGATGAAACTGAACATTCACATAAATGAATTTTAAATATGTAGGCATGTGCAGTGAACTGAGTTTTGAACTGAGGACACTCAAACCTGCAAATACTCAGTATAACATCCTAACCAAGGACTTGCATCACATGTTAGCATTCATTGTATTATTTGCTACTCACTATTTGCATATCCAGCAGCTGACATGAGCCTAGACTCCAGGCGCATAGGGATGTTCTCACTCAGCATACACAAGCTCTGCAGGAAATTGCGGCAAACTTCAGCATTGGCCAACATGAAGTACTCCAACATCGCTTGGATGTGTTCAGCTGGTGCTGCTGCAGCAGAGCTACTGGGAGCCAGGTTGATGGTTTGACAAACATCACTGGGCATCATTTGGAACAACTTCATTATGACTTCGGGTGGCTGACTCCTAAGAACGTGACACAGTTCTGAGGATTCCTGAGCCAAGACAGTGTTCACATTTTCGTTGTCAGGGTCAACCTCCTTATCCATGATCAGACTCCATCAGCTGATAAACAAAAGAAATATCACAAAGAAGAGCATGCACATATATCAATGCACACACAATAGAACATCTTAAAGGCTACTATCCTGGAAGGAATATGTAACAAAATTTAAAAAATAAGCCCAATCAAATTACAGTATTTGGGAGCCACCTATATTTCTTAATGTTTTAGTCAGGAAAATGTAAACCTCCTGCTCAGAGGGCTTTCATTTGATTAATAACAATTCAAGCTTTATTCATATAGCACTTTTCTTAACATAGTCATGATTTCCTGGCTATGGAATAGTATGTAACTTAATGACCACCACCCTCATTATCATCACACAAGAGGGCCAGTTTGCAAAGTGGGTTAGTCAATTTTGTATGCTGAAATACAAAAAAAAAAATCATAAATTAATATTCAATGTTCGTAATTACTTTAAAGTATTTTTTTCATTACTACACCATATTTACTTCAGACAGTCAATGATAATGTTTACTTTCATGTGTGATGTTTATCATGAATTTTTAATACTGTAAATTTCCTTTTGTTTTTTGTTTTTTATATTGTTTATATGAAGTGCGACTATTGAAAGATTGTGTTGATTCAGTTATAAGTAAGGTAGATTCGAGGATTTTCATTTATTAGCACTTCGAGACAGTTAAAATTATGTCTGACAGCGCATATCATAACAGTGCTGAACATAACACAGATAGCATAAGAGTAGAAATACATACTTCTTTGTCTGTGGGAGCACACCTCATTAGGCTACTTTTGTTGTGGAGCCTTTAGTTTTTTAAGCTTTCACTGTAAATTCATTTTCAAATTAAAAAAAAACGTAATAACAGACTGATACCTCTAGCCAGTCCTAGCACTTTACCTGAAATACCACATTACGTCGAGGTCATTTAAGGTAACCGCCACGCCAGTCTGCTTAGTCTATAGATGCATCCGAAGCTGAGAAACAGAGTTTTTAAGGCTGCACTCATCTGTTTAGTATCTATTTGTTATACAGTTAACACATCCTGGAAAATAAAATAAGCACTCACCAACAATTTATGTCGTAGACTGCATCTCTCTGCAGCCAGTGTCTATTATTTAAAAAACGAAACTAAGGGCGCGGATTAGTTTTGGTTTCGTTTTTGCGTAGCTGCAGCAATTCAAATAAACGCATCAAGGCAGTCATGTGCAGACTAGTACGGTGGACAGATATATCATTGCAATACTGCGCTGATATTATTTCATTTAAAATGTCACGTATTGGCGGCAGACAGCTCAGCTCTGACAGAGAAAGACAGTTAAGAAGTTCAGTATTATCAACAAACTGTGACTTCAAGTTTATTACATGCCAAGCATGTGATATGACTATATGCACATATTTAGTATTTATTTATATTTTCATCACTTATTTCCCCAATAATACCATAAAAAATAGATAACAGGTTTCAAAACAATATGAAAATGTGAATGTTTACTGTCCATGATATTTACTAGTAGCAGTGACTGGCAATCTACTAGACAATGCTAAAAACTGATTTGACTAAATTGTAATTTCACTCGCATATACCCTTATCATGTTTGTCTCAGGCTAGGAAACCAAGCAGTTCTGCCAGTGCATTGAACCCAAGTGTCCAATGTTTTTATGTTGATGCATATCCCTCCTCTTTTTTGTTGCAGCTCCAAGTACCATTTTTCTTGTTTGTTTGTTTGTTTGTTTTTTGTTGGGTTTTTTTTTTGTTTTGTTTTGTTTTTTTATTTGTAGTTCTCACATAAAACTGATAAATTCTTTGGTATAAATCCAATTGATGCTAGAATCAATTTTCAAAATGAGGTTCTCATATCTGGAGGGGATATTTTAGTATTGATGCTCTCATCCCCAGCTGCAGGACCAAAAGGTTTATTTTACTATAATTTTATGTTTAGTGTTATGTTTACATTATACATGAATTAATAAGGCCTACAATTAGGTGCAAAAGCTGAAGGGATATACATAAAATATCAAACACAATATTCAGGCACTGGATGACAGTCCACCATGTGCCTTGTGTTTTTTTGCTGAAGAACCCCTGTGGACTCAGGATCTACTGCAAGAGAGGAGACTCTTGTGCTGTAGCTCAAATTGTACAGCTATGCAGGTTTACTTTAATCTACCCTTAATAATAAATTCTTATGTCCATGAGTTGATTTTTTCCACAATAACTTAAGTCCAAGATGATTTGTAAGTGCTCTCAGGCAGCCTGAAAACAAGATGCCCTAACTAGCCATTACAACCCGTGGAGAGCTGCAGACCCTTTTATCCTTCTTGTTTTTAGACTCAAATAGATTATACCATGAATGGTCAAAGTGGTTCTACACTTTGCAGCCTCGCTTTGGTAACTAGTAAGCAGACTGGCTTTTTAGAGAAGCTCCAACAACTGCTTTGTATCTCACAAGGGCCACCCCCACCACAACACTCAACCTCTGACCTCCCACTCTCCCTTTTCCTTCTCAGTAGTCTAACACCTATCTGATTTCATGGGGCTGGTGTAATGAGAGATGCCATACACGAAGGGTTAAGTGAGCTTGAAAGAAAACACGTAAAAAAAAACATCAACACATGCAATTACGACAAAAAATAGTGATTCACAGTCTTGTACTAACGCAGGAGCTGTTGTTTGAAATGAACATACGCATGTAATGGCAATCTCCTCTGCTTCCCCCCTAGTGGAAAACCATAAGGACCCACCACAGAATTTTCAATAAATAGTTTCTTGATCAATTAATTCTGTCAGGTACAAAATGGTTTTGATAAGTTAACGTCTTGTTTGAATGCTGTCACAATTCTAGTAGGCTATTAGACAGAAATGTATCAAGTAATATTGTTCAGTGAACATACATGAATAGACAAAGTACAGGCCCTGACCTTTTTCCATTTTTTTCTATTTACCAAGTAGCAGGAATAGCTTGACTCTAGCATCTGACCAAGTGAGGTAAACTCGGTGAGAAGGTAGACTCGGTGAGGAGGGGCTCTGCTGCGGGCCATCAACCAGCTGCATGCTCACTGACCTTTACCTAAACATCAAATAAGAATTCATACTTTCATGCTGAATTAAATAATGCGTTAAATATTCTCAATGTTACAAAAATGCGTTCTTATGGAACAACACATTTGTTAACATTGTAGTCAAAAAGAAGAGCAGAGAAGTGTGATGTAATGTTACTGTACATTACGTCGCACTTGATGTGATTAAACTATTTTACTCAGTTATTCGCTTTTCTCTTGCTTGACAGAGCCTCAAGAGTTGTCAGTACACCACTGAGTGACATTGTGTGACATCCAAGGTAAATCTCAAAGCAACAGCATGGAAACGTTTTTGTTTTTTTTTAACACGTACAGTTTGTCCCCTAATGTTTAAAGCTGTTCCAGTTGCAACATTCTTTGTGATTATTCAATATACACTTGACCAATCCGGGACGAGCCTTGCACCATCCCACGCATTGATGACATGCCCACTTCCTTCACCTCCACGCAGCAGCTTTCAAAACTACTCAAATTACATGATGGAGTATGACAGAAGACCCCTAGCAAATGTGGCGCAGAAAGAGTTTTCCTCACTGTAACCCTAACTTAGCTGACAACTGGTTTACTCCAACCACTAAATCAAACTGACTGACTCAATAATACAGACTAAATATCCTCAAGAAGACATTATAATATCTGCAATGTATATTTGAGGACACAGTGACCTTCCTGGCAAATTATGATCTTTTATTTTTTTAAGTGATTATTGAAAATAAATACATCAAATTCATTTTTGCACATTTATTGAAATGGAAAATCAATGATATCTAGGTATCTGTACAAGGAAACATAAAAAATACCATTAAAATCCATTTGAAGTGGGAAAAAAACCTTCCTGGTAAATCAAAAGAAAATAATTTGAGTGGAACTAAGTATTCCTGCTTAAGATGCCTGTTACTACTAAACCTTTGTGGATAAGATATGTATGAGCCATTCAAGAAAATCATTTAAAAAAATGCTGCTTGCATCTGCTTTAGATAAGGGTTGCCATTGCTTATAGTATTAAGGGTAAAATAACATAATGTTGAAACAAGTAACTAAATTACTGTGCTCCTAATCACAAAATCATAAACTTAATTGTGATCTTAACTTCTCATCTTTACATAGTAGTGGAAGCAGGTTTATTTGGGAGCAAAATATGAGAAGATGATGTCAACTTTCTTTTAACATCTTATGGTTGTGTTGTTTGACTGTCACAATTTAAATTCTTAATATAAATGTAAATCTCACAACATAATCCCAAATTAAAGAATATTCAGTTAAACAATTATCATCTGACATTAAGGACCATATACCTTAAAAGATGGGTGGTGACACTAGTTTTCTGTCAGATTTATTTATTATTTAATTTTTCACTTTCTTGAAAAAGTAAAAGTCAAAACTGCTTACTGAAGAAAGTTATTCTCCCAAATTTAGTAGGAGCAAAAAATTCCAAAGGCTTCATGACTCAGCTGTCATCCTAACCATATTTGGCATCTTGGTCAGCCTGAACCTTTGCTTTGCAAGCAAACCAGACTGAATATAAGGGGCCTCAGGAGAGCCAGAGAGAGTGTGGTGGAAGACCAGTTCAGTGGAGGTCCTGTTTGTGGTGAGGTGGTCTACTCTTCTGCATGTAGATGTAGTCATCATTTTAAACATTTCTTAAAAAAAAAACAATATGTCATGTTAGGGTTTTCTTTACGTTGAATGCACTCTGTGTTTTCATCTGACAAAAGATGAAATGTTTATTTCTTAAGCATTTTGTAACATAATATCTGTAGTTGTATATAACTTTAACTGTTATTTTTTGGTTTCCTGCACTGACAAACTCATACTGTTTTCAACAGGTCTGTGGGATACAACATTCTTTTCACAAGGGGACAGAGTAAGGTATGTACAACTCACAAAATTAACTTCATTTTAAACCTGAATATTTATTTGTGTGTTTAATCAGTGACCTTGTGTTTTATGAATGTAATTTGAATTCAATTAAAAAAACTTGTGTTATGTCTAATGATAATTAGAAAGTCAAGACATTGAAAAGCAAATATTATTAATATAGTCGAACAACAGAAACCATACATTTCCTCCAAAATACTTTTGTATCTATAAAGCCTACAACACCCTCAATACCTTGAGCCCTAATCTGGACCCCATTAATGGAGGGAAATGAAGGAAACTCCTTGGAGTGAAACTAGATGGGGCTCTTGTCATTATAGGACAGACATGCAATTGATGGAATGTGTACAAAATAGATTAACAAAATTCTATTATAGCATAGACTATTTTGACATTCTGAAATGCTTTAACTAATCTCAATGCCATTGGTAATACTTCAAAGATGATGATTAATGTGGGTTGGATTCTTTGATGGCTATGTAAAACTTCAAGTACTTCAGCACTTTTCAATGGTATGAAGCGTAAAGGTTAAGGTAACTATATTTTACTTACTACACAGACATAAACCGCCACCATGAGTACCGACGCCGAGATGGCCGTTTATGGCAAGGCTGCCATTTACCTCCGTAAGCCAGAGAAGGAGAGAATTGAGGCTCAAAACAAGCCATTTGATGCCAAGAGCGCCTGCTACGTGGCCGATGCCAAGGAGCTGTACCTGAAGGCAACAATCCTCAAGAAAGATGGTGGCAAAGTCACTGTCAAAGTCCTGGACACTGAGGAGGTTGGTATCAGAAAGTCAAAGTCAGCTGGGAACTCAATGTGATCAGTTCTCATTGTGACAAATGTCCTGTTCCAGGAGAGGACAGTTAAAGAAGATGACGTCTCTCCAATGAACCCTCCCAAGTATGACAAGATTGA
>JAOWBC010000049.1:21975026-21989108 GCA_028566105.1 Hypoplectrus providencianus | reverse complement strand
TCCAGGGTGAAGTGGATGACACTGTTCAGGAAGCAAGGAATGCAGAGGATAAGGCCAAGAAGGCCATCACTGATGTATGTCAAAATCTAACTTTTTACTTCAACTCCTAATGAGTGTATCAAGACATTTCTAATTAAGATTTTATACTCTCTCCTCTAGGCTGCTATGATGGCTGAGGAGCTGAAGAAGGAGCAGGATACCAGCGCTCACCTGGAGAGGATGAAGAAGAACCTTGAGGTCACTGTCAAGGACCTGCAGCACCGTCTGGATGAGGCTGAGAACCTCGCCATGAAGGGTGGCAAGAAGCAGCTCCAGAAACTTGAGTCTAGGGTAAGAAAGTCAGGTTATTTATTTTTATGTTTTTAACAGCTAAAGAAAACAGCAAAAGACAGATACTTATTGTTTCAATGTTTTTTTTCAAGGTGCGTGAGCTGGAGGCTGAGGTTGAGGCTGAGCAGAGACGTGGAGCAGATGCTGTTAAGGGTGTCCGCAAATACGAGAGGAGGGTGAAGGAACTCACCTATCAGGTACTGTTTTTATTCATTTTATTTTTTTTTATCAGATTTACAGATCAATATAAAATATCTTGGACTAAAAACATTTCAAGATGCAAATCCACTCTTTAATGGAATATACTTTCTACCACAGACTGAGGAGGACAAGAAAAATGTTGCAAGGCTGCAGGATCTTGTTGACAAGCTGCAGCTCAAGGTCAAGTCTTACAAGAGGCAGGCTGAGGAGGCGGTAAGGACAACATATTTTTTCTATACTGACAGGATGAACCAATTTTCAAAATGGTTACATTTGCAGATATTTGTTAGGATAAATTATATAAAAATAGATCAACAGGCAAAAGCAACACATTATTTTCATTCTTTATTTCTGCTCTTATTAAGTAGTGTCATACTATCTCCCAAATTTAGGCCACCAGAAAGTGTTACTAGAGACATTTCAGGATTTGTATAATTTGGTGCAATTGTTTTTATTATGAATAATTAAAACGGAAGAAAAATTACTAAAACTTACAATTTAATTCAAAAATACATAATGAATGCTTACAATTTTTTAATTAAATTTGATTTACTGGAATGATAGGAACAAAAGACAATAAGCTATCTTGCAAAATCTATTGGCACAAAGGAAGAGTACCATCATTAAAAACCTGTGATTTTGTCACTATAAACACTTAATTTTATATTGATGTTGTCTTTATAATAATGATCCAAAAAATTATCCCATATTTAAAAATATATGTAATATGTATATCATTTTCCAGGAGGAGCAGGCCAATACTCATCTCTCCAAGTGCAGGAAGATCCAGCACGAGCTGGAGGAGGCTGAGGAGCGTGCCGACATTGCAGAGTCCCAGGTCAACAAGATGAGAGCAAAGAGCCGTGATGCTGGCAAGGTAAATATATTCAACCTCAATGAAAATTAAATCAAATGTAATTTCTCCTCTTCTTTATGCCAAGCATTACTTTATTCATTACTCAACCCTTGACTGAAGCATCATAAAAGTAATGACTGACAAATCCTGTACAGAGTTTTCAGTCTTACATTTACCTTTTTTGTTTTACAGGGAAAAGAGGCAGCTGAGTAAATGTCTTCAGGAGATGGAGGGTTTTCATTCATATAATATGATATGAAATAACCACAATAAAATATTTTTTTGACTTTAATTTGCATTGACTTCATTATTTTGACCTTATTGTTTCCCCTGAGAAACCAATCATTTGGCTGTGTCATATGTGACATAGCTAAAGACATTTCTCTGATCTTAATTGGAATAGCTGGTAACAATACAAAATATGCTGCATACTTTCTTGGTGTATAGGTATGTTTAAAAGCCAGAAATGGCCAAAATGTATAGTCCAAGGCAAACAAGCTGAGAGTAAAGAGCCTCGATTCTGGCGAATTCTGGCTGATTCAGGTAAATAACCAATTCTTTTATGCAAAACTAAACAAAAAAAATTTTATCGAACAGAGTTACTGTCAGTTCAATGAGAATGAGATTAACCTATTCAAACCTTTATTCATGTGTTTTGAGGGGAAAGATGTAGCTGAGTAATGCACACCAAATGTCTAGCTTCTTTTACTTATATTAAATGATATGAAATATGCTGTGAATACATTTTTTATTCTATAATTGCTATTTGTTTGATTTATTTTCATGTATTCATTGTGTCAGCACCTTAAAGCAGTAGCTAACCTTACCTATATTCATTTGAAAAATTAATTTCAAATACCAAGGTTACTTACTGGTAATTGCATGTTGTTTGACTAATAATGTAAAGCCCCTCCTCTTTCTGAACAAATAATTCGTTGAGGTGCTAGGTGTGGAAAGACCGGCATCTGATAGCAATGAAAGACATCTTCATACTGCTGCACTTCACTTTTTGCTATGGATATAAATAAAAAATAAAAAAAAATAGTTGCACTCATGACTATAAAGACCAACAAAGTTTAATGAATGTAAATTTACACTGACTCAATCTTTTTGTTGTTTGGGGTATTTCCTCACAAGCATTCTTACAAAATTAATGCTTTTCTTTTTAAGCTAAGGGCAAATGCTAAACAAGCTAGCTAATGTTAACCCCCCCCCCAACTTCACCTGCGAGCCAAAATGAAAACAGAAAAATAAGTGTTCTATTAAAAGAAACATCTTAATGATACCGATTGACATGAAGTAGGTAAATAAGGAGTATTACTTTCCTTACTGACTGTCCCCTCACCTTAGTTTGACGAAAATAACTGAATTCTCTCTGCCAGTGGGCGCCATGGACTGTAAAGGGTGGGCGCGTTCTGCGGGTGTTCAAACTGGCACGCACGCGCCCTCCACAGCAAAGGAAGCTCCCTTGTGTCAGCTGAACTGCAGAGCCATGCTTGGTGACTTTTCAGACTTTCGTTTTACTTCGAAAAAGCGACTGGTGGCAAATTTAGCGACGTTTAAGACCATCGGAGGAAAAGTGACATTGTGTGACTAAATCCGTGCATGCTGCTCAGAGTTATTAACAGTCATGAGCACAGGCTCTCCTCAGCATACAAGCCTGTGTAGACTGCTCATACAGCATTCATTGTTATTAGATGCGGTCCAGATTCACCGATACATTTTCTGGCTACTCTCAGGTAGAAACAACTGAGTATAGAAGTAGGCTGCTTGGGTTTTCTACACAAAATAAACCAGCAGATGGCGGCAAAGGTATCAAAAGTAATCAAAGACATGGACTCAAGTGTCTAGGGGAAACACACCTTTAAGCCTAAAACTGCGCACGCACCTCATTACACGTTATTTTTTTCAGTCGATGGTGTTTAACTGGAGGTGGAGCAGGGGTTTCCTGCAAAGGAGGGCTTTGCTCCCTAAACTGTAGTTAAAATTTGCAACAAAATACATTAATATTATGAAGGGCTTTATTTTGCATTTTTCACAGAAAAATGAAACATTGGCAAGATGTGCGGTTAAATTTCCTTTCTCTAATATTTAATGCTTTCCTTTATATTTATAATAGCAGATAGTTAGAGTGGATTCCTGAACAATTAGAATTGCAATATATAATATAGATTTCACTTTTTAAACAACGGTTAAAAAGTTAAAGGTTATTATTTATTTTCTAAAGGTACAGAAAGGTCTTACTACTGATATGTCATTATGGTGAGTCATTTTTGTTTGGTCTGTCTGTTACATAAGCACAAGCCTTCAGTAAAATACAACCAGGCCAGTTTTATTAAGTCAGATGAGTAAACCATGCCATTTTGCTATTGGCTGGCGGACTGAGCGCATCATTAGGGTCCAATGCTTGTCTTCTGAATTCTTCTCCTTCCCCACAGTCAACTGTCCAATCAGATGTTTAGCTGATTTGCTAGTTGTGCAAGTCTGATACACAGAAACCAGTATTTTACACTTCTCGACAGGAAACTCTGGCAGAGAGAACATGATGACCTCATTGAAGACAGTCACTAGGCAGTGGGCAGCTGCAGAGGTTTTCTGGTACCTCAGCTTGCACTGGTTGCACTGCACACTGATCCTGGCGTACAAGACTGTATGACAGACAAACAGAAGGCAAATCAATAACAGTGTGTTATACCTCCAGTGTATGACAGCTGAACATTCAAGGCTTTTTTTTTTTTTTTTTTTTTATTCAAATGTTTTTTACCTGCGTCCGAGTATGTTTGAGTGAGAACTGTTCTGACCTTCAGCAGTCCAACCTCAAGCCTCTGAGAAGTGGGAAGAAACTTTAAAGAGAGCAGCACCTCTCCAACAAGATCCTGTTCAGAACATGGGAGGAGAGCCAAAATATGTTTCTAAACAATAAAATACTATATATGACAACAGGAATAAAACTGACCTATGTAACGCTAACTTTGATTTTTTAAATCCTGTCCGGAATTCTGTGGTATGGGTAAAATATAAAATATCTAATCACAGTAATATGTTAATCTTGATACTAAATTAACAAGTATGAAAAACTAAGAAAAGATACTGAGGGAAAAATAGCTAATTTATTTCATCTCATCTCATTTTGACTGAAAGAGGAGAAAAATATTCCTTTATTGCACATGTGTGTTTGAATACATGATGTCCCACTGTACCTTCCGGGGTATCTTTAGGTCTTCTTGTAGCTCCAGAGGGTAGGAGATGTTGAGCTGCCCTAGAGGAACCCTCACCTCCCCTAACACTGAGTGTCTGGAAAATTTATCAAAGTCCCTCACCTAAGGTGCACACAGACACATGACAGTCAGTTTAATAACATCCAATGATTTGAAAGATACTGAGTGTAAGAGAGTGTGTTTATGTACTGCAGGACCTCCATCCTGAGGTTGATGTGATGAAGCTCCATATCCTCCTGCAGAATACAGCTGAACTGATCTCCAAATAAAGGGTTACAGCTGCCTTTCACAATGCGAGTCCGCCACTCGTGCAGCACTGTCCACAGGACGGGTGGAGTCCCTTCACCCTGCATAGCAGTAATCCAGAAACCTTTTTACAGTGCAGAGTAATGGTCAAAGCAGGTATTTACAGTGTACTCAAGCAGTAGAATCAATTAGGTTCAAGGATTTGTACCAAAGATTCAATCAGTGAATTGTTCAGTGCCCAGCCAGAGCTCATATGCATATCAGAGATATTCAGTTCTGCCCACGAGTGAACTATGAACGGCTGTATGCGAATAATTCAATGACATGAGAAATACGTTGGGTAAAGTTTGACAACTGAAACCTGCTATGAAAATCAAATATTTTTGACACCTTATTATTAAATACGGTAGTTGGCAGTAAACTTTACTTTGAGACTTCAAGACATGAGACGCAGAGAGTGAGAGCATGAAATAATGAGGAGCAGCAACGATCTGAAATGTATGGGAAAACATTTACAGACAGGAGGAGGCTTCACCTTAAAAAACACATTCATCAGTTAAAGAGGTCAGGCTTATTGTGTCTTTCATTGTTGATTAGATGAAGCCCAAAGAGAAAATATGGAACCCACTGGCTGCTCTGCTGTGTGTAATGGTCAACCTCTTTGTCATAACTGTGTAACTGTATATTGATGTGTTTTTATCAGCCATGGGCTCCTTTTCTGTGTAATGCGTTCAGCAGATGAACCAAGTCACAGGCAGATCATGACTAGCAGACAGTGAAAGGTTTGCTGAAGAGAGAAATAGTGAGGGAAAGGGAATTCTTTATTGAGAACTCATTACTAACTACTTTAAGTTCTTTTGACATTTTTTGTGACCACGTCACTAGGATACAGATGCTGCTAAGGTTTTTCAGGAACCTGAAGGACAGTGTCGACATATTCAAAATAATCAGAAAAGCTGTACCCTTCACTCAAGCACGCAGTTTCTGTGCATGACATTTCATTTGAGAGGGACCTACATGTATGTGGTGACTAATGAAGATGAAATTACCTCCCCCTCCATACAGTCCTCCACTTCCACTCCCTGTGGACCTTCCCACATAAGTCTCAGCTTTACAAAGGGCTGGAGGCTGCGTGTCCCGCTGTGCTCCCGAAGCCCCTCCACCTGCAGGACGGTGACCACCAGCTGGGACTGCAGTTGGTCATAATAGAGGGAAAAGCGTAGCGATCCATCGACCTGGAATACGAGAGCAGACATGCTGTTGTTGATATTGCTTCAAAACATGAAATGCACTGTGTATTTTGGAAGTGATTGATATTTATTAACCTTCAAAACAGAAGAAATTAAAAATTCAGAGCAGACAATGAAAAAAAAAAACATTTTATTAAATGGATCAAACCTAGATCTGAAATGCATAAGCCATTACATGAGAACAAAGAAAAAAAAAAACGTAAATATGGAAGTAATATGGATTCACTGTCACAAAAGCCACAGATTGTATGTCATGTACTACCTTATTAATGTCGGCCTGTTCCCCCAAATCTCTCTCTGGCTGGTTGGATCCGTAGGAGGTAAACGAGCCCTGAGACAGACAGCGACTCAGCCTGCGCACCTCTGTGCCAACATCCTCTACCTGTGGAGCACGCAGACACACATCATTTCCACCAGGGATGTTTTTATTAACAGCTGCAGCATCTCCAGCTTTTATTTGACTAGTGACAAGTCCTAACTCTCCTTTGTTTAAACAATATTAATCATTATGTACATAGACAAAGCTGCCTATTTGGAGCATCTCCACTGACTAACGATTCAGAACAAAATATCAGGAACACCTTAAAGTTTAATCTTTAAATCAAGGCAGAATCTGACCGTATGGAACAGATATTTCAGGAACTTATTGTCTGTCATGAATTACCATGAACGGATACAGAGTTAAGACTGTAGAGTATAATTGTATTATATATTATATTCTGTTGTCTGCCCTCGGTGTAGCCCAAAACCTAAACATTTTGTGCTTTTTAATTTAAAAACTACACATTGTTTTAACACTCAGCACGAGTCAGGTAATAGAAAGGAAACTGTGGACTATCCAAACAAAAACACAGATCATCTGTGGTAAGTGCAGCCACAACACACATACTTCAGCAAACCTGACTCACCTCACGTGAATAATAAAAGTGCTGCTACACAGGTCAGTGTAGAAATCTATAGGAAGCTAGGCAAGAGGCTCAGTGACCTTTATCCTTCTGGTAGTTCATTGATTTTAGGTTTGCAGTGGCAATACATGAAAAAGTCCTGCATTTTTCAATACTCTCCGATCGATCTTCTCTACCTTGTTTAATTCTGCTTTTTTTTTCAAATAGTTTATAATCTTTATCAAACAATACTAAACATACATCACTGCTTTTCATAATAAATGTGCTGTAATAACATTCATACAAATCAATCATATTACAAGTTTAGCCCTCCCTAACAAGCCAGTCAGACATGAAAATACTGCATGCAACCAAATGAAAAATATGTTGAGGTGATGTTGATAAGCTATTAGTCAGCCTTTATGATTCAGATTCACTTTTCACACATCAAGAAAAAACTTGTAGACTGTCCACTGATGTTTAATGAAAGACGGCCACTTCTCTAAAGGGTTGCAAAAAGGTTTCACTTATGAAGAAACATAAATAATATATAGATTATAACGATAAAAGTACACTTACTCCTCAGTTTGTTCAAAGGTGTAACTTTAAACACCAAATTCACGACATTTTAAGGCAAATATTGTACTTTTTCACTCCACTAAATTTAGCTTGACAGCTTGAGTTACTTTTCACATCAAGATTTAACTTGAAAAAATACAATTTAAAATGGTTATACATATTATAAAATTGAACCACATAAAAGTATATTATGTCAAAGTAGTTACAACTAATCCTACCTGGACAACATTAAAATGCTGCTAACATAAATGCATCAAAAAATAACATTAACATATTCAAAATAAATGACATATCTGGATAACAAGTACTTTTAATACTTGAAGTACATTTCGATGCAGATCTGATGCTTTTACTGAGGTAAGTTTAGAAAGCATAACTTCCTTACATCTAGAGGAGTGATTCTGCAGGGTGCTATTGGTACTTTAACTTTGCATAAGCTGTCTGAATGCCTCCTCCGCTTCTGGTAGCCACTGACTATAGACCATACCCCCACATCCATGTGCTCTTACCCTCGTACTTGGAGCTCCTGAGTAGTTCCCTGCAGTTCCTGCCTTATTGTCTGGGTACAGCAGATCACTGTTCCCTGCAGTAAAAATGACATAATTTAGCATTTGATAATTCTCCTGGTAAGACAGCCAGCGTCAGCACTGTCCGGTATGTCATCCACTCACCAGTGTCATGCCAGGTGTGTTTTGTGTGTGTCTTTGAGCAGCATCTAAAGGCCTGCCAGGCCAAGATGCCCAGTGCCAGCAGGAGGAGAGCAATCGAGATGCCCAGGATGCAGTACTTGACCGTGTCTGGGAATGGCATGCTCAGCTCTTCTGCAGCCGCCAGCGGCCCCATCGGGGCAGGGTACTCCATCAGCACAAGCGTGACTCTCAGGCTCCATTTAGCCTACACATGCTGCAACACAGGACGGCAGGCCTTCAGGGGACTGTGTTTGAAGGTACATTATGATCCACGTCATCAGTAGATTGGCATGTCGGACGAGTACAGGTAACATCTTGGGTCATAAATCTCTATTATCCAAGTCATCATGACAAGGATAAATACAGGTTATGATCATGTGGACTCACCATCACATGAATTTTGTGAAGGAAAGCAGTAGCAAAGCAAGCAAAAGTTACTGAGTATGAGTAATCGTTTTATGCAATCAACAAAAAAGAAAATTGTGAAAACAAGCAAAAACTGTATTGATTTCAATTTAATATGATTTGTTGTTCTTTTTAACACTGACAATTTAACACCTTTGAGTAATTCGTTCTGTCACAGCAGTCCAAAACTCAAACATGTCAACGTAGTGAAATGTAAAATGGTGACAGGCATTTTTTCAACTTAATTCTGTTGACTAAAGAATTAAAACAACATAAAAAGAACAACTAGAATAACTAAACATGAAAATATTTGGCAATTGTAGCCTGCAATCAAACCTTTGATTAAAAAATTATAAAGGTAATAAACCTCTGTGATCGTGATCAACTTTCCAAGTGTGCCTTGTTTTCCTTCCAAGCCTTAAATTATTTATGTAGCATAACCATTAATTGTCTGATGTAAATAAAGACGTAAATAAGAAAATAATGGATGATTGAAGTCATTTTAGCATCAGTCTTAGGGACCTGCTACCATTCTTGCCATCTCATTTAAAACTTTCCAGGTTTTCTGTTTCCCTTAAAGTGCAGGGAGCCATCTTCATTATTATTAATTAATTAAAAACCTGTTTTTAGTCCTGCAGGCGAATTAGAACAAGATGAAGTAGAATGACCTAAATTTAAGGTAAGCCAGTAAGTACATTGCATATTAAGAAATGTCTTTGATGACAGTTACAAGTGTCAGTAGAGATCACATACCTGTATCAAAAATGGGTCAGGTCAGCATCCTCCTACCTGCTACCTTGGTGGACATACTCTGGTGGTTGGATTGTTCTTTGAGGTACAGAAAACCGGTACAACTGTGGAGTGGTCAGAAAGACATGATAATCTCCTATCAGGCGCTTTAGTCAAATAGCACTTGTCTTGCTCACACTGCATGCAAAACAAGATGAACTCGGCAGGAAAAACTTGCAGTGTTGTAAGTAGCATTTTAATGAAACAAAGAAAGGTGGCACAACACAACTGAGCATTTGTCGCAAAGGCATAATGAGATCAAACCCTGTTTTTAAAGCTAGAGAAAGGTAAATATAAAGTCAGCCCTTCTTCTGCCGCTTGCCACTCACAAAACAAATTAAAGGACACATTTACCTGTTTTAAGTGAAAATGCAGCAGATCTTTTACTTTGGGACTGCAAGAATCATCTTGTCCATGCTGAGCGCTTCAAATTTCACAGGAACAAAATAACTTGGTAGAAATTCAAAGCAGTACCTTATCATTAAACTGTCCCTCCTGTTTTGGCAGTCTAGACACACCTCCTCTCTCCACACACTTTCCACACACACGCAGCACATGACTTCCTCCAAACCACTCTGGGCAAACTGGTCTGATTACATTTAAATGACATTTCAGGGAGCTTAGCGTGACCTGATCTCCAGCTCTCTTCCTCTGGGAGATCGCTTCTGCAGGCTGGTTTACCAAACGTTTAGGTCCCCTCATGCCATGTAGCAAGATAACTGTCACTTTCTTGCACTTAAACCCTGCCTAAGCATTAATTTCCCACTGCCATCTATTATAGTAGTATTTTATCCTATAAAGATAAATAATTAGCGGAGTTTAAACTATTTAATGTGGGGTTTTTTTTCTAAGTTGCAGGTTTAACTTCAGTCCTGCTGTATTATCTCATTGTACCCAAACCAGGTGAAGCTACAGGTGCTGTAAACTGACAATGATAAGAGACACTCGACTCTCTTACAGTTGTAACTGTTCACGTGCCTTCAAGAAAGGATCATAACTTTAAATGGCATGTAAGCTTTCATTGTTGTCATTTTCTTGCAGACTCATTATGTGACCTTTTGATTTGCTGGAATTTCTGCTCCAATGCAGACACACAAAAGGAAATGTACCTCAGAAAGGTCTTCAACAATAGGAACATTATGTCACACTGCTGAAGGAGACTTGTATGTTCATAGAACAAGGAAGAAAAACATTTTGGCCAAACTTCCTTGTTTCACATCACCTTAAACCCTACAAAGGAGCATATATTTTAAAACTGCCATTATGAATCATCTTATAACAAGAGATTTCAAGACACAATCACTGAAATTCAAACTTTTCTACAACTGTTTATTCTTAACAACAATGTTTCTAAAAACAAATTATCTGAACAGTAACAGTCTCAAAAATAGGTGACATTTCTATATTAACTTACTATTCAAGTAGCAGCAAAAAAAAGTGTACATTTGGTAAACTACTTTACATTTTACTACATGAAAACAATACTTGCATCTTGCAGTGTAAGATGCAGAAAAGTGCTACTGCAGAGAATCACTTCACCTACACTGGATCACAGCTTGGATAATTTCTTTATAACATGTTAGAAGTATGAAGCTGCAGGTAGTTGAGGCTGCAACTACCCAATAGTGTGCTAGGTGTACCGCATGCAGCTTAAAATATAACCTAAAGCAAACAGTATAATATCTACAGTACTTAAACATTTTAAAGTCATCCCCTCATAAACTGATTATGGAACTGTTATATTAGGGGGTACAATAAAAATTTCTATAGAACACAGTGCAGTCTCACTCATTACACTCTTTGCATAGTTGAAAAACCGAACAAATAGCTATAAGGATCCATAAGTAGTGCTTATAGAGGGTCACCAAGGCAAAATCTCGCCTGTAAAGTTCAGAAATGACCCATGATCCTTTGCAGTCAGTCCACCAATCACAGACAAGATGGCAGAAATGCTCTCCTCTGAACTCAGTGGAGCCTGGAAAGAGATGGATAAACCCTCAAAACCTGATTCAGACACACGTCAACATAACCCCTATATTTGTCAATGACGGCACAAACATTTGATGGTATATTAAAATGTATAAGAGCTCTTAAAGGTTTTCTTCACACAGCATTGTGTATCAGTCATATCATACTTTTTCTCATTAGGGTTGTTTTACAAAAGGCTTCAGAGAATAGAAGATGTTTATTTTTTCAGCTTGATATGCTTTAAGGGATGCACAATAAATAGCGGTGCAAATAAATGATCAGTCAATAATTGGAAAACTGCAAACTAAAGTTGATAAATAAAAGCCAAATTGCTTTAAGTGCAACATCTACATGATCCAAGAGGTGACGGCGCCTAGTCAGCAGTGTAAGCATGTACCACAATGATGTGTCTAATTTGACTAGATTACAGTATTAAAATTAAATTTCATACTCTTTTTTATGTTCTTTAATCAAACCTATAGAATACTGAATCATCCATCCTTGGTCAGTACATCTTAGCCTGAGATGTGCACACACTTCACTTTATAACCTCTTTTTTTTTTTTTTTTTTTTTAAATATTAAAGGGTGAAATTACAGGTAATCTGATTAGAACCACCATAACAATCCATTAGCAATTCCTAGTTTATATATCAGGTTGACAAAGGCGAGCCTCTCTTCCATGAGCAGATGCACACAAATTTCCCTGCAGTATAAAGCTGACATATCACAGTGCAGAAATATTCCACATTTGGCTCAAACTTCCCAGACTCAGCTACTTGCACCAAAACAATTTAAACTGACCAATTACACCACAGGTAAGCGAGAAAAGTCACATTTTTGGTCTTGGGGTAAAAAGCCTGCAAAAGACTCTGTGAACAGATCAGGCCCTTACCTGGGACCCCCCCATGTCAGTGCGGACCCAGCCAGGGTGTATAGCCATACAGAGAATCCCATCAGGCTCCAGGTCCACAGCCATGCAGCGGCTCACCATGTTGAGGGCACTCTGAGAGGACGAGCACAAACTAGTTACGACGCGACGCAAAACACAACACAAACGTTAACAGCAGCGGCTATCTCACATTTGTCCAATAATTCTTTGTTGCAAAATGTGTCCTCAATGTAGTGCTCAACTTTCTTATTAACCAAATAAGAAATACAATAACACAAAAAATGCCCATTAAATGCATCTTTTATTCACTGACTGAGATGTAAAAACTGTGCCTGCTCCACAGTTTTCACCCCACTGTCTCACACTGCTGGCAGCATGGGAACAAACCTTTAACTAGCCAAAGCAGCAACTCAAATTCAGCCAGCGCAAACTCAAGTGCTTGATATCTGAAGACCACTTGGGACCAAACACAAGCATCAAAATAGCTGGTTTCTGTCCTGTGCTCGCCTCTACAGGCAGATTTGTATTGTTTGTGAAAGCATGACGAATCTGTTGACAGACCACAACTGCTGCTGTCAGGTAACACAACATGTGCATGCAAAAATATATGTTGTGTGGCAGAAAAAAAAGCTGCATCATTGCATAATTCTTTGACAATGTATGATAAGCAATTACATTTTTGTTTTTACATATCATCTGTTTGGTGGCCTCCCATGTTTGTTTGGAAGTTAGTCCACAATGCACCTTGACAGGTAACCCAATCAAACACAGGAAATACCTTAAATGACACCTTGAGTAAAATAAAACATGTCTGTGGGTTAAAACATTGTTTGAAACATTTAGAATAATGTAAATATGTAAAATCAACAAAATCACTTTTAGACATTTTAAAGCAGAAATGTTACAAATGATGTTTAAAATAACTAATTATACCTTTAACAGTCTTTTGATTACTTGATATATAGAAAATATATTCATGTAGTAGCAAAAATACCTTGGACGTCCTGTAGGGGTACCATTTGAAGTTGTTGGCCCGGTCCCCCCAGTTGAGCTCCACAGAGCCCAGTAGAGAGGTCATGTTAATGACTGCTGCCCTCTGGATACCCATGCTCCCAGCACCACCTGCTCCTCCTCTAGAGGCAGCTCGCTTCAGCAGAGGCAGGAAGGCCTAACACGGTGTTTGAGATGCATAGAAAATAATAAATATTAACAACAAAACCACAGCTGTATACATTATGTTAAATAAGAAGACTGGAGAGCCCTGGTCTAGACATTAACATCTTAGAATTTTTTTTAAATATCAAATCTCAAATTTGGGGCATGCTCTGTAACATTTAAAGTCAAACAATGTACTGCCTGTGAAGAGGTAGAGAAATGGCTCCCTCTAGTGGCAGCATGTCGATATCACAGAGAATATGAATGCAGTTGGGAGACAAAGTAAAGGGAAAATGTGAATACACAAGGGGAAAAATAAATTAAATAAAGAAGCTTCCATGCACCAGGGCTTGTTGAATGGCTAAGTGATTAATTTAACCCTGGTGCCACAAGAACCCATCACTTTGCATGGATTGTAAATGCCATATACTTTACACTAAACTTAAAGGGGTAGTTAGGTTTGTTTAACATGAATCTGTGTGGCATCAGCATAACCAGTGTTGTGCATTCTCACTGACTTACCCCTGACAATGTCCTGTGAGCAAAGTTATTGTCCAGTATTGGTCAAGGCGAAAGTAGTCCGGCATGTTGGCTGGGGTCACGAAAAGAACGCCTTTTTCTT
>JAOWBC010000049.1:21933760-21964253 GCA_028566105.1 Hypoplectrus providencianus | reverse complement strand
AGATCACCGTGACACCTCTCCAGGCCCCGCCTCTTCTCCAGGCCCCGCCTCTTCTCCAGATCACCGTGACACCTTCACCTTCTAGAACACACCAAATGAAGACGATAAATGCGCATGTCATAACATGGTGTTTTTCTGACAAATTTGGAAGTGGAACAATATGAAATTTCTTTTTGCTCGAAAATGTATTTCTTTTTACTAAAAAGCAGATTAAATGGAATCCCCTATTTTCAAACAATCACTTGATTCTCCATCATAATAATAGAGTTTTACTTTTACAAAAAATAAACTGTGTATTCCAGTAACTTTTGTCTGTATTTTTGCAGTTTTGGACCGTCAAAATGACCAGACGAAAACCTGGAAAACGATGGAGAAGGACTGGTAAAACAGAAGACCCAAATAAACGACCAAGAAGGACTGCACAGTTGGTGAATAACTGGCATAACTGTGTGGCAGATATATTTAATATCTTTTTCCTCCCTTCAGTCATCCCACCTTGCAGCCCCCAATGTTTATGTGGAGACTGGTCATCAATATTTACTCAATAATTATTGAAACAGTTTTTGCTCTTTTATGTGTTGAACTTCCCAAAACTGTTCTACTGAGCTTTGCTGGGAATTTTGATAAAAAAACAATTTTGTATTCAACTATATATCATCTACACTGCTGTCAGAAATCAAGTTAATAAAATTGTCAGCACAATGGTAACCCTTAAGCCCATCATGGTTGTTTGTGTTAATGAGTTTTGGAACTCAAAATTGTAATTAATGAATGATATTACTTATGTAAAAAATCAGTAAGTTATACGTTGAACATAATGGGAATAAACCATATATCTACAAAAATTTGCATGAATTGTTTTGTTATTTTCTAAGATTTTGGCATGAGACATGATTGAGGTATATTTTGAGAGCTTGCACTGCTCTCACTTTTCTTTTAGCTGAGACACTAGAAAAGAGACAGCTGTGAGAGAATCTGAGATCTCAAATAGTGAGCAGTGTGAGACAGAACAATGTGTATTTCTCATGGAGACATAACTGAGATCGTGTTTCCAGGTAAGGATATCAAAATGAGACATATTTGAAAGTGGCACAATATGTCTCATTTGTCTCTAAAGTGAGATCAAGAAAAAGAGACAGCTGTGAGAGAATTTTGAGAACTTGCACAGTGCTCGCCGCGAGACTTATTTCTCAGGAGAAACATTTGAGAAGAATGAGAAAACCAGTTTGGTCTCAATTAGTGCTCATTTATGTCTAGGAGACGTGAATGAGACATATGCTTTGCTACGGGTGTAGAGTGAATGTAAGGTAGTATGACTGGAGTGGGTTGTGGATGGAGGTAGGACGGCAAAAACAGACGTCATCAGGATGGACAAAAGTGAATTTATTTAACAGTGCTGCCAAGCCCAATGTTTTTAAACAAAAAAAAAAACAATAAAGAAACAAACAAACTAACAAAAACTGTACAAATTAAAATACAGCAAAGCAAAACAAATGGCCCATGTTCTCAGCAGCATGGCCTCCCCCAGTCTTAAAGCTAGACTGCCTTATGCAGGGCAAACATTTGACCACATCTAAACCTTTTCAGGCCCTGGGCCCCTTTCCCACATGGTCTGAATCCCTATAACACAAAATCTCCATCAAAATCCAACATCAACACATTTACATGACCAGATGAGTTACTGAAAGAAATTAAAGCAAAGAACTCCAGTTAGTCATAACAAAATCACTAGTAAACAATGAAAACAAATGACGTCACAGTGAGACTACCTGTGCATTCCTCGTCTCGTCGATCCCTCATCTTACTCCTGCCTATTCTCCATTCTCTATTCTCCCTGCCCTCAACCTCATACTATGGCAGCCTGTCTCAACTCTCAACCTTGGGTTACCAGGTCCTCCCCAAACCCACAGAGACTCAAATCTGTTTTACTGGATTGGACTGTGCTTTCAGTTACCCGTTTGCAGAGTGTCCTGCTGCTGTTGAAAACAAAGGTCATTGCCACTGTGCTGAAATTTGGTCCAGTTGTTATCGATACTGTTATCAATCATGTCAAGGTAAGCTTACTGAAAAACATTTTAGGAGAAAGGACCACCCTGAAATCAATTGCCTTAAGGTATTTACTGAGCTGCACACTAACCATTTTGTGAAGTGTAAAAAAACAAACAAAAAAAAACCCCTAAAAACACCAGATAGGAAAAGCAAGGCATGTGATACAGAGTGTAAGTGTAGTTTTTATCAAGCAACAACAATGTGGTCTACTTAGGTTAATTATAAGGCTTTTTAATGATACATTCCTTACATTTGGACAAAATTGTTAAGCACCAACTCCAAGATGTTACATTAAGAATAAAGCACATAATGCATTTCTTTAGAGTACTACAATTGCAATAACAATTAATTATGCAGTTTATTTATCAGAGATTTCCTGATGGCTCTTTATCTCTTCCATGTGGCTTTCTGCTTATATCAAAAACAAGATCAAGTGAAATCAGCACATTGAACATATCACTTATTAACCAACACACGCTCAGTGGCTTTGTGACATTCAACCAAAATATAAGACTCGTCAATTTAATCCAGGATGATTCTCTGCAACTGAAAACGTATGTATTGATCGTTTTATAGAACTTCCTTTCCCTACATCCCTGAAGGATCCTCTTTCAAATGTTCTTCCTGAAAGATCCTTTATTGGTTTGGTGGTAAGAAATAAACATTAATGGGCCTCTGGGACTCTGTCAAGATGAAAAGATAAAGCATGGTAAAAAAAAAAAAAAAAATCATTGACTGTCTTCATGCAAACCAAGGAAAAGGGTATTCATTTCAGGGATCTGTGAATTGGATTCTATGTTCAATATACCAACGTAAAATTAACAACAACAACCTTTCAACAATTTTTTTTAAGTTATATAAATTGTTTGGTTCACCTCTACTGCCTTCACAGCACCCTTTTCAGCCCAGGCAGAGCAATGTTTTCAATAAGGAATATCCACAAACCTTGTATACTCTACCTGCCCGGTGCCAGATTTCAGATTAACAGTTGTGCCTGGTTGGTGAATAAAGTGTAACATTTAGAGGGTTAAAGCACCAGATATTCCTAAGAGTTGGTCAAGACTAAAAGCAAGAAGCTAAAAACTCTAAGTATGTGACAGTGGTACTCAGTAACTGCTGAATGTGTGGACCGTTCTGCCATATGTCAAAGCTGTGTCCACTACTGCCCCCAGATGGCTGAAATTAGTTATTGTAAATTTACATCTTGGCTTTGCAAAAAGACAAAAGGGCCCTAATGAAATTAACTATTGCACGTGATCTAACGTCCACGGTGCAAGAACATTTAGGGTATGTGCAACTGATTTAACCATGCTTAATCTGGAGCCAATTTACTGACAACATATTCAAGTTTTTTTTTTTTTGTCTGATTAGACACCATTTTCCAAGCAGGCTAATCATCTCAAGGCAACCTTATCCAAAACAGATATGATGAATATGAAAAAGCATATAAATTTAAACCACAAACACACCGATTACAGCTTTTGGTTTACACAATATTAGAAAAGCTGAGTGGGATTTTCAGTGAGTCATGTCTTCTTATCAATGAGCTTATTGTCATGACGTGAAAAATGAGCAGGGAGAGACATGTCTCCTGGTTATATGTATCTACTATTAATAATAATGTGCGTCCCCTGGACCAAATGGTGAGGGGTATCTTTCCTGAGTACTCTGTTTCATAATGTGTGTATGCATTGTGCAGATATGTTTGTTCGTCTATGTGTGTGCACGTTCCTGTGCCCGGGTGTGTGGAAATACACATGAATCTAGGTTGGAACATCCATTTTCAATCACTTATTTAATTCACATGAGCTATATTTAAAGCAAGCATAAATAAAACACCAGGGTTCCTTTCATGAATTAATAAATCATGGCTGTTACCCTCTTATATTCACATCCTATTCTCTCCTTCTCCCCTGTGCAGAGCATAGTACGCTGCCTTCAGTCTTTAACACACTGGTTTATCACAGTGGTCAGGCCGTATGATCCAGTGTGTTTACATACACAACAGTGTCATTTGTTTATTCTGCCTACTCAGCTATTCATTTATTGAGTTTGCTCGTATAAGTGCTGTTTACAATAACCCCATCAAGTGGAACCCTGAACACAATTTAAGATTCAATAACATTTAATGTCCCGAGGAAATTCAGTCTGCCAGAAAAAAACATAAAATAGTGCAAATCAGGAAAAACCCGTGTCAGCAGAATAGGAAAATCATCCTCCAACATTTGACCCGCTGAAAGAGCAAGCCCCTTAATTCAGCGAGTTGTGTCGTGTATGTGCACAAAATGCAGCAATTTTTACTCTCTGTCCCAAAATGAGAATCTATTATATCTTGAATATTTAATTTTGCATTATCAATATAACATGTAAAAACTTGGGTAATTATGTAATAATCCTGTATAATCTGAAGGAAAAAAGAAAACAACAAATTGGCAACAAGGGGTCCAATTACAAGCTCTCTTTTTTTTTTTGACATGAGATAAGGTTTTACTGCAACTTTTTCCCAAACATGCACAAACTCACACATACACACAAACACACATGTGCGTGTGCACACACACAAACACACGTGCGAGCATACACACAGCCTGCAGATGCATTTGAATGTCTAGATGGGAAAAATTTGGATGTTGACCCTGTGCTGACATTGTCAAAGACTTTGATGACTTAATTTCCACCATCGTAAGATTGCAAGTTTACCTTCTCCTCCTCTGCTGCAGAAACACTTATTCACACTTTCATAACCTCGAGACCAGATTATTGCAACAGCATCTTTAAGGCCCCCCCTTCACCAACCTCCCAATACTTTAATATGTCCATAAATTAGCTACCTGGTTGATCCAAAAAAACATATCAAACCCATCCTTCAACACTTTCATCTGGCTCTGTTCAGCAACAAATCAACACCTACAAAGCCTTCAATAATCTTGTACCCCATACATTACAAGTCCTTCCTCCAATGCCACTCCCCCCACTTGCCCCCTGGGATTTTCATCACCAACTTTCTGAATGCAAATCACCATGACCAAGCACCACAATGTGGGGGATGGAGCCATTTGCCACCACCGCCCAAAATCCCTGCAACTCCCTCCTTCCAAACATCTAAGATGCAGACTCACTGTTAGTGTCAGATACAGATACCTACATAAAAATAATTGTTTTAGTCTAGCATGAGACCCGCCTGGCTATCTGTTAGCTTCAATGTAAACTCATTACTGGACTCAGAGAGCATCAAAAGTTGCCTTATTTTGAATGCCATTGCTTTTCCTGGCAAGACGTTTTTATTTCAGTAATATTTGGCTATATTAATATATACTAACCCTAGAAGCCAGATTAGGACCCTGAACTTAGTGTTAGGTGTTCTGATGCCCTGAAATATGAATAGTTAATGTGAGTCACTGACCTTGAGTGAGAAAGGTCAGGAAATCCTTTTTTGAACCTGAACAAATAAGTTTCCTGTACCTTGTGTGAGCATGGACACCTGGTCCATCCATGCAGCTTAATACTACACCGGTGGGTTTTGTCAAGGAAAGTAGTGTAATGCTTAATAGATTGTGAGATCAAGTCTAGTGTTGAAGTCAGGGGGCCTCATGCAGAAATCACTCTGTTACATCACGTTGTTATATTCTAGAGCTTAAGCCTCAATTTCCCAGTGTTCTCTGGTGTTTTTCCCTACATCATCTATCCATCTTCCCCTGTCGTTTTGGGGGTGCTGAATTGAGATGATACTTCGCCATTAACACCTACTAAAGGATATAATATGTTTTGTAATCAACGAAGGACAATGTCCTCCTTTCAGTTAATTTCCAAGGATGTCTTTAAAACGTATTAATAAAATTTGCAGTTTTGTTGCTTAAGCCGTTCTATGTCTGCATGAGACAAATAATTGGAAAGGAGTCTTGTTTGCTTCTTTAGCACTGAAGGAGCATCCTTGACTTGTGCAACATGTGATGCGTGTATGTAGGGCTGCAGGCTGGCTTCCTTCCCACTCTCTGGTTCACTCTGTACTCAGCTGCCCCAGATCAGCTCATCATGCCCCTCCCACCCCCCTTTTGACAAACCTGCCTCCAAAATACTCATTAACTCCAGAGCAGGAACCCTGGCTCTTTCCTCTGGTAGTTTGTGAAGCTTGCCACCCTTCCCAGCTGCCATATCTAACGTCCTGTCTCTTTTTCCTCTATCACAGCCTTGCTTTACTGCCTCAGTCCTACCCTCCTGAAATCCCCCTACAATCCCACCTGCTTTCAGCTACAAGTGGGTAAATAATGCTTTTTAACTTATCTGTGCCTCCAGAGTCTGCATCCTGCTCTCAAATACCCTCATGGATGTAACTGTTTTAAGAGAGGTTGTCAATTCCCTAATTTCCTTGAGTTTTAAATGTTCTTTTTGGCACAAACCAATGGCCGATCATGCCGTTTTTTCTCATGTTTTTTTTTTTTTAAATATATATTTCATTGCTTTCAATTTGAGAATCGTGTATATGTTACAAATACAAAGTGAGAGAAAGTTAAGACATATTCTTGCAAGAGACCCTTTGTTGTTATTTTATATTAACCTGTAAATGAATGTCAAATGCATCATATTCTGAATTTTTTTTTTTAATGTAACTTAATTAACTGCATTCAGTATAATTGTACAAACTATGTTTGTATAATATGTACAAACATAGTTATTTCAACCTCAGCCTTTTTTTTCCCTACCTTAACCCAGTGGTTTTGTTGCCTACATCTAACTCTCTGTCTCTATATGCTTGATAGATAGAAAGTGAATTTAAAGGTTTATTACTGCCCCAATATCTGACACAGACAAGAATTGACAAAGTGTCTGTATTTGATGAGTTTATTGTGTCAACTTATCTACACATGTCTAATTTGTAGTTATACTTGATCACAAATAGTAAACTGAACCTTTGTGTTGACAGAGATAATTAAAAAAGATGTTTAGATACTTGGTCAAATACAGTCTGTTATTTCAAAAACATACTTATTCTGGTAAATTATATTATATTAGGCTACGTAGTTTTAGTTTATCATTATCCCTTTTGAACAGATTTATATTAAAAGAACAGAGTTCCTCCGGCATCTGTTTGAGATCAGTCTGATTTTGAACATGAAATCTACTCCCAGATGGTAGCAGAAGGCAGCGCTTAGCAGGACTGCATTCACGGATTGTGGGGGCTTCTTGCCTTCTGCAGTGCTTTTGTTCAAACTCTTTCTGTAATCCCAAGCAGGTCATCACTCATAGTGGATGGTCTTCCTAACAGACCGGAGGCAGTGAGAATGATCTGCAACACAAAAAGTGTTTTAAAACATTTTCCTGCTCATATAGAAGGTTTAATAACGGGAAGTTTTTTTTTTTATTTTTTATTTTTTATTTTTTTTTTATTCTGAATGACGGACACTATATTGTTGGAGAGAGACTTATATAGATCTCTCAACAACTGCATCTTCAGCAAAATGTTTAATTAGATGTGTCTCCTTTTTAAACTCTAAACTCTTTTTTTTTTTTAACGATGTGGAGTTGTGAGAAATTATTCCCGCACTAATGCATCCACTCGGTCATCTCGGCAGTTCACTGCCAAACTGTAATTAAAGATCTCACGTTGTCAGAAACAGTGCTGCTCGTAGGTTAAACAAAGGGGAATGTGGAGCTGTTAGACTTCATATGGGACTGTGGGACTTAAAGTTTCAGGTTGGAGATTTTTGGACAGAGCAGCTACGGGGATGTGCAAGGACAGACTGAGGGATGCGCATTTGGCAACTGGGCTGATGATCAACATGCACTGAAATAATTGTGTGCAGGTTCAAAGAAACAAAGCAAAAAAATAAAAATAAATTCAACATTTCATGTATAAAATAAAATATAGTATAATATATGTGTATATAATAATTTGAAGAAAAATAAATTCAGTAACCAAGCAACATTAATTTTAGCAAATGTTAGCAAACTGCTAAGTGTGTAGCTGCTATACATAATTTAGCTAGCCAGCTGACTTTATCTGAATCTTGTGAACTCCTGTTAGATTATGTACTTATTGCTTTAAGTAACAAAGCACAAATTCACGCAATAACTTTGCTCCAACAACCTAAGCTAACCAAGTAGCTTGTAGTGGCTAATGTTAAATCTTAAATAGATATAACTGTAACTGACTTTACCCAGCCAGCTTGGTAAGTTTTCTGGTACTACCGTCACTGTCTGTCTTATTTTATTTGCTCAATTAATGTAAATCAAGGGTTCTGCTAGCTGACTACCTTGTATTAGCTTAGCATAAAGTGGCTAATGTTAGCAAACAAAGAAAGATATATGTATAACTGGCATTATTGGAGCAGCTTGCTGTTTTCTTGACTTATCCACTTACAGTACTTTACATTTGTCTCTATGACCTGCAAAACTTACAATCTTAATTTTAACCTAAAGTATATATAAATATGACTTCTTATGACAGGAGTCTTCTGGCAGTTTTTGTGAAATGCGCATTTTTTCTTGAGCAGCTGCATGTCATATAAAGATTTAAATGCTTGTGATTAATTGATGTGGGTTTTGCACCAGCTCCACGTTGAGAGGGGAACTTGTGTGCTTGCTGTATTATTCAGATGGCTTTAAAAGCATGTCAAATCAATTATAGGGTTTTTACGAGAAATATCATGTCCTGTCCTAGTATGTCAGGAGTAACATCTCAGCTCAGGAGCAGGGAATACCTCCCACCCTGAACTCAACTGGAAAAGATGTTCCAGTGCACAACTGGAATTTCAGCCGTTTTTGGCAGTGTTGTCAGTTTGTGTCATTGTTAAGTTTCGCAGTTGTGTTTTATTACAGGCTTTATGCAATAGGCTACGCATTCGTGTTTCTATTGACATTTAAAGCCACATTGTTGGTTTCCATTAGTGTGATGTCGGATCAGATTATCTACTTTTTAAATTTACTTAAGTCATTCATGAGTTTCAAACCTCAGTTAGTTTTAAAATGTTTCCAGTATTTTGAATGTTAAAAACACCCTCAGCTTTAGTAGGATGAACTTGGAAATGTTTTTACAAGCCTGATGCTCATTTAATTCACTTTCCAGCGACCGATTCAATGACGATTCATGAGCTTAATTGTAGATCCGTTGCAAATTTATTTAAAACGTACATTGACTAGAGCTTTGCTTTATGCAGCAGTTACGGGTTTTTCTTCAGCAACTGGAAGGGAGGGGAGAAGTGTTTGTTATACTGCCTCATTTCATTCACACGAGGGGAAAACACAGGCAATGCCTCGCGGTGCAGACTCAGCAATATCACTCAACTTGTTTCTTCAGTCATTTTCATTATGCAACTGGGAGAAAGACATCATGCTGCAAATAAAGCTGTCTGAGTCAGTGCCACAGTGAAATAGCCATCACTGTCCTGATTCCAATGCACACTAAGCAATACATTTCCAGGGGAAGCATTCAAAGTTGTAGTTGCTGGAATTACTCAACGCCAACAACCAACATCAACATCAGAGTCCACTTTAAGTGTTCTTTTTACACGTATTTTTTTACTGTAGCTTTAAATTTTGCACCTTCCTGCTCTTGTTGTGACTGCATCCATCGTTAATCCTTTTTATGCTTACACTGGTGCACTAAAGGCGAGGGAGCGGTAAAGCCGGGGGCCTTGATGAAATAATCAAGTTGGTTTGCAGAAGGTCAGCACAATGGAAAGTAATCAGGAAATGTAACTTTGAAAGAACGACAGTACTGATAGTCTTGCATGGCTCTGAAATATTCAGGCTGCCAGACACATGAAAGTCCCGGAGGTTTTCCTCTTAGTCATGTCTCCCCAAGATTACATCCCCATTCAATCAGACTGCATTCACATTTATTTTCTCCTGTTAACTCATTTTTGTATAACCCGATATTTTCTACAAATCTAGTGATGGCCAAAGAAACCTTTATTAATAATTATCTTTTTTATGAGCCTGCCAGATGAATTATATTATCATACATGAATGCAGTTAGGCTCATTGTATCCACAATAGTATCGGGTTTACCCAATTTACGCAATACCATGCAGAAATATTCAAATACAATAGAATACAAATAATATATCTGCACTGCAAGACAATGACTGCATGGCTTCTTACCCAAGCTGCATGGGAATAGCAAAAAGTGGGCATTTCTGTGAAGGAAAGACTGAAGGGTATTCATAGAACCAATTGTTTATTCAGATACCTTAAGGTCAGAGGTCGAGAGACCACTTTGAAAATGGCCATATCAGTTGTTTGTCACTAGACTGATAAATATCAAAGCATATAAAGACATAGGTGGTACCAATGGATTTGTTAGATCCTCTAGTTCCAAAGAATATCAACATTTTGTAGATAAGACTTAGCCAACGAGCAAAAAAGAGATTTTTTATCTTAAGACATTTTATTAATATTTCAATTAATATTTCAGCCAAAAACAAACATTGAAAATGAAAATCATATCATGGCAATGGAACAACAGAGCTCCAGCACAGAGGCAGAAAAATCAGTACCAGTTCCATCACAGACTATAAATCAATTCAAACATAGCAGTCTGCAGTTTTGACTATGTATTGTATCTAATGCAAAGTTGAAAGAGCGAGGGAATGAAAAGGGTCGATGAAGCCAGGTCAAGGTTTGGGGTTTATCAACAGGTCAAAAGGTCATTCTTGTGGAAAAATGGGATTGGGCTTTTGATCAGGAGTTGCACGTCAGGCACAGCATGGATGGCAGGGATGTTAATGGAGTCATAAACGGTAAAAGACATGGAGGGGGGGGCAGAGAAGGTGAAAGGCTGCTTTAGAGGTTTCAGACAGGTCATGACGAGGGGGTCAGAGGTCAGGGGGAAGAAAAAGGAGGGGTTAAGGGGGAAGAACTGTTGCGTGCTGACGGTGCACTTAATCGTTCGGATGTTGTAACTTTAGGCGGGCTGGGGAAATGACAGGAGGGTGTCTGGCACATGCACCTGGTATATGTTGCCGGGCAGCTGGATGTGGGTGTGGTCTCGGGAGAGCAGGGCGGGGCAGGCAGAGAAAATGATGACACACAACAAGAGAGGAGGAAGAATCACACAATTGGCTCCCTGCAGAGGACAATTTCCAGCTCGCTACGGTAGAGCTTCCCTCCGTCAGACAGGCTCATGATGCTCTGCTTGTAGCCCGCCAGGTTCTTCGCGTCCACGTCCTGAAAGAGCAAAGGATGGTTATAATGGAGTCAGGAAGTCTAAAGGGGCCAACTACTGATAATCAAGTAAAGAATCTAAAGCCCCATTTACACATGCAATACATCCTTCATCTGCACATCATCCGGATGAGCTCTATGTGAGGATGAAGGGTCAGAATCAGTTGGTCAGGGAAAAAAAACAGACTTTAAAATGCCAGCCGAGCACAAGGACTGTGGTTTGTGTAATAGAGCTCATGCGTGAATAGAGCAGGTCATTGTCCAGAGAATTCAGAGTAAGCAAGTGGGAGGCGGATGACATTTCTATCATGCCGGTGCTTCTGAACTGGAAGAATATAAACATCTGAGGCAGAAGGAAGGGTCATTTACAAAAAGACAAGGGCCAAAATGTCATTCCAGGACTTCTGATGGTAGAGGCTGGCCTCAAATCTGACAGCCTCAGTTGTTTATAACCACATTTTTAATGCCTATGTGTAATTCCTCCTGCGGGCTCCACCCTGACACAGTCCCCTTACCTAAGCCAAACGGAATATTTCCAGGAAGTGTGTCTGCAGAAAATAGCATAATGCTTTATTTGGAGCTAAATTCAACCAGTATTATCCTGGACAGTCAGAATGTGTGTTGCTCCACCTGTCAGGCTTATATGGAGTTTACACTGATAACGGAGGCATTTTCACCACTCAGACTTCATAGATATATTTGAAATAATGAGTGTTTGCACTCAGACAATAAAGTTCCTCTGTTTATAGCTGATGGCTGCTGATCTCACCATTTGAATTGATGACTGTAGCCAGCAGGTTTTATCAGCTGTAGCTAGAGTGCTATGCTAACTGGGTCTTAACTATGCAATTGTTGGTAACTTATACCACATAATGCCATAAGAAAAGGATTTCTACACTTTCCAGGCAAGAAGTCAGCCTCCTCACCCGTTAATGAGCCATACAGATGTACTGTGGAAGATGTGTGAATTATGCAGCATTGTTGTATTAATGCAGTGTAGACTTAGTTAGACGATTATAGTGCAGATAAAAAAAATACAAATGTTTAGTTTTTTAATATTTGCCAAGCTCAAAGATAAAAATGTGAACTAAGTTAAATATATTTTCTTAAAATAAATGCAAATTATGTGTATCTCCATTAAATACTTTGGACAGAATAAATAGTGCTAGTTATAGTCACATAAGTTATACTAGTTTTGTCCAACTAGGGGCATGACAAGGGCATGACACCTTTCAGCAACTGAGGATGTTTTTTTTAGTTCGTTTTAACATTTACAATGCTTAAAAAAGCCTATAAGATTGTGAATGGAAAGAAGTGCTTCCTGTATAACTTCTATGAACTGAAAAAAGACGGATAATGTCAACCATACCAACCTCCTGAAGAGCATGACTGGGGAATTTGCAGGTCATGCAGCATATGGCGTGTCAAAGATTTGTTTAAAAAATAATTATTTGTGGGTCTCTCTGTTTTTTTTCTCTGCTCTGACGCACATTGATAATATACAGAATGCACAGGGTCTAAAGAACTGAGAGGAGGTGCATTGCGCATACAGTTTGCCAGAGTATGTAGTGGTGTACAGGCATTTACTGATTTAAACGCCTGTGAGGCTTTACCAAAGCCCTCATCTCACCTTCTTATTTTTCTGGTAGAGGTCTCGTAGCAGGGCCTCCAACTCCTGCTCATCAATGTAGCCATTTCCATCCTGAAAGACAGAAACACACCACCAATGTTGTCTAATCTGCAAACACTCAGAAAGGACTGGAAAGATAGAAAGGGTCACTGGAATACTATGAAAATATGATTATTAGAAGTAATAGCTGCCTATCACAGCTGAATTTTCCAGTTTTCATCAAAACAGCCTGTATTCTTTGCTTAACAGTGTGCATCACCTATATTTAGAGTCTGAATTCCTGCCTGGCTGGAATTCAGATTCAGATCATCATCATTCAACATTGTATGCCAACCATTATAAATCCAAATGGCCATTCATGAATGATGATTTAAAAAAGACTTCCCATTCACAGCTCAGTAAAGGGGGTTAGCTGTAAAGTCAATACAGAGCCACTTTGCTAATTAATGAGTTATGTCTCACAGTAGTGTTTAGAGTTTGGGGCCAGAAAATAAGTCCAAATTGTTGGAAACGTTCCCTTGGCAAGTGGAACAAAACCATGTTCTGTTCATCTAGGCTCCGTCTCAAGATGATTTCAGAGCTGAGTAGCTTGCCAGTCTTATTTTTTAATTTGGGAGTTGCTCTTTGATGTTTACAAAGCTAAACTGAAGTGTCCCAGATCTTGGGAATAAAGTGTGAATTCTATTTATTTTCACTTTAAACATGAAAGACCAGATTTTCTGCAGAGTTGAAGCGGAGCAACATCAGGTATCTACTGCTCAGTCTAGGTTGCGTGCCGTCTTGAATTTCAGAAATGTTCAAGGCCTCGCACAGTTTGGGGCTGCGACACTGTGAGCCATGTTAGCATTCAGCTGACCGGCCACACTCTGCCCTGCCTACGATCTCTCAGTACCAGTGACAGCAGATGCCTGGGTTTCAGCTGCAGGGCCAGAGCTCATCACAAAATGATGAAACTAATTACAACCAAAAATGGTAGTGCTCCATTCGCAGGGCTAGTCTACATGAATGGACCATGGTGGCTCATCTATAATTGAACATAAAAGCCTGTCCCCTGCAAGTGAGCTAGAGAGCTTGAGTTGAACCCGAGACATGGACATGCACGCTACCGGTGCTTTGAGGGGGAATGCCAACCACCTCTCCACCCTCTAGCTGCAGAGTGGGTGAAGGGGCAGGGATCACATCATCCCGTCTCTTTCATCGTTGGACTTTTTGAGACAAAGAATCTGCAGTCCTGCCTATTGTTCTGCAGTATAAGCAGCCTCAAGATGTGTCCACGCCCAACACAAAGCAAGCTTTTTGCTAGCTACAACTCCTCCAAGTTCGACCATAGGCTCATATTTGTGTTAATAAATATTATTTTTGTGCAATGTGCCATTTCTTTCCATGATCAGCTGTGGCTGTAACAACTAAGAGAGCTCCTTTTAACTATAGACTGTGCTGTATGTTCAGCCATTTATTTTCCTTAACCGCTTATCTGAACTCAGGCCAGGGGGGGCTCTAGCCAATCCCAGCTAACATTGAGCGAGAGGTGGGGTACACCCTGGCACCATCACAGGTCAGGCACAACCATTCTCACTTTCTTTCACTCCTATGGACAATTTAGAGTCAGCATTTAAACTTAAGCCGCATGCTTTCAGCAGCATGTTCAGAGAGAACCCACGCCAACACATGGAGAACATGCAAACCACTCACAGAAGACCTGCAGGCCGGAGTCGAACCGGTGACCCCCCTAACCACTACATCGCTGTGTGGCCCTGAGCTGAGGTGTAAATTACTGAATTTTGGAACAAAATATATCTCTTTATGTACACTATTGTTTTATCTGTGCAGCATCAGTGTTATTCAGAAGCATTTAGCACAAGCTCACAGCCAAGCTGTTGTTGTGCCACATCAAGCTGAGCTGTTTATTCACTAAAAAAAATGATGCAGCCTTCTTATAGCTTCCAACATTATGGTTGGTACCTAAGGCTGACAAAAACTCACAAGCCATCATAAATAAGAGGAAATGATTTTGCAGATGTATAACTCTCCCCTGGAACTCTGCTGTCTTCCCGGCTGTCTTGTATCGTATTGCTCCCTGTGGACCCTCCCCACCAATCTACAGCTAATGTGGAAAATGTGGCCATTATGTGAACCACTGCTCCTTCACTCTGAGCTGTTTACAAAGAGACAGGTGTGCCAGGCCTCGCTCATTTCCCTAGGTGGTCGGGGAGTGCCTGAGGTACAAAACACGATATTTGCATATTCATGATTTAAACAAAAGGGGAAACTCACACTAAACAAATAGTGCTGAGTCATCCAGGCGACTTGATTCAACAGTCTAGACAATTATTTTTCTAGTTCTGAAGCAATTTATTCTTTTTCTCACAGTGGAACTGTGCAGTACATTCCCCAAGTCCTCTCAGCACACTGGCATACTTGCTTTCATGCCGACTTGGACTGCTAGCCTCTATAACACTAGGCTCAGCTCAATTAAATGTTTATCTACTAATACACCTCATTATTCTAAGCATAAACCAATTATTTTATTAGCATTCAATAACAGGTCCCAGGATTTTTTAATAGCTCCCTAATGGCTAAGACTCAGGGGTGATGTAGTTGTTGCTACAAAATAACCGTTTCTGATTAAATATGAATAGTTAACAGTTCAAATGTAACTTTCTAGTTTAATAGTACATTATTATTGTGGCGCATATTCATAAAGATCAGAATACATGGACATAGTTTCCCAGGAGCATCCCAGTTTTCAGTACAACAAATGATAAATAGATCTATAGCAAAATGCTAGTAGAAGAGAAACTAAGAAAGCTTATCTGTGTGTTTGGGATTGTATGGAAAGTAGTTGACTATATCTTTTGCCACCTTAAATAAAAAGCCACCTACCTTGTCATAATATGTGAAGATGGCATTGAACTGCTCAGAATTCAGCTTGACACCCTGTAAAAACAAGGTTTCATTTTGATTATTAGACAACAAATTAAAACTCAAACCATCGTATATATTACAAAATAGTGACTACTCCATAGTAAATATTTCAAAGAACACCATGTATTTGCTCTGCTCGGGGTCTCTTAGTCAATAATATAACAAAAGACGAGAAGAGTTTGATGACATTGTGAAGTAGAGTGAGATCGCCAGGGCTTCTCCTGGTTAAATTCCTTTCATGTTTATTGTAACAAGGATTTTACTGGAAAACCAAAATTATCAGAAGATTGTTTTGTCCCCAAAAGAAAAAGACCCCCTGATTAAACATGGCAATAAACACTGGATAAAGTTTCATCACCTAAATAAGTTGTCTGGCTCATTGGCGGAGCGGCTGTGAGCTGAGCCGCTGCTAACATTTGCTCAGCTTGTTTCTCTGGTAAGAAATGAATCAGGCTTTCAGGAGCTTGATACCAGGAGATGAATTGACTATAAGTATCTATAAGTGTCCTACACTCCAGAGCAAATTGACCCACTGAATTAATCTTGTAAAAACACTGAATAAAGTAGTTTTACATTAAAAATCTGTGTTTTTCCAATGATGTTCAACATGCCTTTTGCAGGCGCTGAGAGCTAAGCGACCGCTTACATTTGCTAAGTTGTTTCTATTTATAGCATGGCCTTGTCATTTATAGACATATTAGTGTAGCCAATTTGTTCAGTCTGTGCATTTGCATTTACACCATGTTTGTTCCTTACCTGGAACTTGAGTAAGAAATTCTCCTCAACAGGGAGAAGCCTGAGGGAGAGAAGGACTTCATTAGCAGACACAATAGTCTTTAAATTATTCCAATCCGTTGATGGTGAATGAATATCAGCAGGCAATGTGTCTCATCATTTCTACAGTGAAGAGGCAGGTAAAATTGCACATTACCTTGCCATCTCTGACAGGCCCAACTTCCCATCTCCATTCAGATCAAACATCCTGAGCTACAAAGCAGAGGCAGAGCAGAGATAGGGAGAAAGAAGAGAGACTGAAAGGGAAGTTTTTTATAGGTATATGCTGTCAAGATGAAGGCAAATACGGTTCTAGGATTTTCATTGATTGAGAAATAGAATGGTCAGCCATAAAGTTCCTAACTTTAGTGTACATACACAACTTTTTGTCATAGTTCTAAATGTTTTTCAGAGGACTAGTAAAGGGACTGTCCATAAATCCTGCAACCTTAACAGCCCAAGCAGTGCATGGTGATTTTTACAGAATAATATCCTCAGAGTTGGCATCTTTAGGATGGAGTGAAAATAAGAAGGAATATAAAAGAGTTTGCAAAATTGGATTCTTTTTAAATCCGCCTTCAGACACTGTATTTTAAGTATGTAAGATTGTGGGGAGTCCCTGTGGCACACCTGGTAGACTGTATCCCATAGAGGCTCAGTCCTTACACACCAGTGCTTGGGTTCAAATCTAACTGGGAGCCCTTTCCCACATCTATTCCCCTCTGTCTCCCCCTTTCAATCTGTATATCTCTCACTATCAAAAAAGCTGTTAAATCACCAAAAATAAATGTATAAATAAACTGAAAAAAAGATTGTTCTGGAATGGAAGAACATCCCTATCAATTTGCACCACGCTGTGACTGTAATGATGCGACAGAGGAACCTAACGGACCAAGCGTGTTGAGTCTGCTTCAGATAACCAGGTCAGGTGATTATCAAGTCAGGTCAGCTCTTGGCCTTCATGAAGAAGCAGATGTTAGCACATCTGGGCTGTAAACACACACCCTGCAGGACATGATGGGCTTCAGAACCACTCAGCTGCACAGCGTCGCTGCCACCAACAGGACAGGCCTCTGAGGTCTTTCTGGCCGGACGGACCAGAGACGCAAACCTTTATAAATACTGCATTCGGCTTTTAGCGTGTCTGTTAGATTTTTATAGTACGTACATATGATGTTTATGATATTTACTGCAGTGCAGCACTATGAGAAAAATGATGCAAATTCAGTACCCCATTTTGGTTTCTAGTGATTGAGACCATAAAATCATATTAAAAAGGTTTACATTTTCACATATTTTTTTATTTGGTCTTCTTTTTACAAACAGTATAGAGTTGTCCATTGCTGCACACTGGAAAAAGTGCAGTTTTAAGTGATTTCTACATTTTTCACACCTGGAGCTTGGTGCTTGATGTGAACAAACTCTGATCTGACCATTTCTTTTTCAAACACCTCTGTAATATATGAATGACATTAAAATAAACAGTGATAACCGTCCAATGACACTGTGCATATGGGTGTCCTTTTTATGTGTGTGTCTCTGTGTGTCTGTGTGTGAGTGTGTGAGCACAAGTCTTACTATGGTCTGTGCGTACTCCTGGAGCTTCTGGTCATCATAGTGTCTGTTAGTCTTCTGCAGGAGGTCTGACAGAAAGCCCTGAGGACAGACAACAAAGAAAGGATGGGGGAGAACATGCAGAATTATGTCACATACAGGACGCTCAGTTTTCACCTTTAAAGAAGGCGACAGCGATGCAAGAGCTTTATTTAATCTAGTGGACTGCCAGTACTGCACAGTTTGGCTTATTCAGCTTTGGAGTAGACGAATAAAGGTCAAAATATGAGTTTTAATAAGAAATAAGGACTGAGAATAAAAGCATGCAAACAGAACGCTATATTATGAACTTATCTTTCTTTCAGTGGTAATATCCTTGCAAGTAAAGAGTCTCCACAGCTGTTAGTTATAGCAAATGCCGTTGTTACGCCACTTGAGTGGATATGCTCCACGGCCATGAGGTGAGACACACGTCTGCTGTCTGCGCTCTCATCTGCATTTTTCCAAAGCTTTCAAACAGCCACACCTGAGTAACTCATCTGCACCTGGTCAGCTGGAAGAAATGTGATCCCATAACAGCCCAAGCAGCCTAATCCGTCTCCTCTGTAATCACTGATCCCTGTAATGTTCAGCTCCCCAGTGTGGAGCACTTTCCTTTATACAGTCTGACACAACATTTCCTATAGGTGTTGAAGTGGATAACATTTGTGCAATCTGAAAGGCTTTTTGAATCTGAATCCTCACCTGAGCAAAAACACTCATGGTCATAGGGGGATTTCCTGTAGAGCAGCCGTTTGACTCTCATCTGTCAAAGCTGCTGCCGGGCTTTACTCACTCATGTGCTAACATGAACCAAACGAGGGTGAATTACATTGAAACTCAGTGACAAGCATTTGAAAGCAATGCGTCGTCTGATGACCCTAACAGCGCAAAGAACATGGCTTTAGTCCAATATATCAGTTTTTGTCGCCGCTGAGTTTCTCTGAATTCAGATCTAAAAAAAAATCCTAGAGATGTTTCAAAGGTCAAAAGGAGACTTTGACTTTTCACTTCCTAACATGTCACCATACAGCACTGAAGATCTGCAGACGGTTTTAAATATTCAACAGTTTGGGCACAGAATAAACTGTTTTTCTACAGTTTTCAATTGAATATATTTCAAATCAAATTAGCAAATTGTCACATTCTGCTTTATGATGTTTATTATGTTCAAAGATTGTTGGAATTATTAGAACCTTAACAACAAAAGAGGTTGTTTGCTGAATTTATGACAATTCTGTTCAACTTTTATTGAAATGTCACATAGTCTAAGTTTTAAAAACCTGATTAACATTCAAATCTTTACTATTGTGAAACAAAATTAATTGGTTATGTCCTGAAAACAGGTTGGGTTTTGTAAAAAGATCATGGATCATATAACTACACTATGTAAGGTGAGGTGAGGTGACGTGATGTTACTTGATGTGGCGTTATGTGATGATGTCACATGCTTATTCAATGCTAACAATGCATTATAAAAATGTCAAGTAATGTAACATAGAAAACAGTTAGGTGTCCTGTTTAAACCTGCTGTTGGACCTGATTAACCACCTCTCTCTGCGGACTCTGTCACTCTTTGTACTATGTGGACTGACAATCTCCCATGATCCTTTAATCTTAAATTCTATGGCTGCAAGATGTCGCTGCCGAACAACAAACATAAATATGAGTAATATTAATAACAATAATAATAATAATATTAATACAACTGGAAACAGAAATACAGCTCGTCTCAGTCCAAAGTTAACAAAACTCTCCTCAAACGCTCATTAATTATTAATTAGCAAAATGTATCTCCTCATGTAACTCTCAGCCAGAAAGCAAATAAAGGTAATCCCTACCTACTTGTCATTTTCAATAATGATTCCTTTCATCAAGCAGATTCTTAATCAGAGGATACTTAATAATCAGAAGAAAAAAATATAGAAGATTATTTTTTTTACTCTTTCTTTCCAGTCTTTTTATTGGTGCAAACAACATAACATCTAGGAGGTGATGAATAGAAAAAAATGCATACAAAACAAGCAATTTTGTCTACACTTTTGCAATCAAAATGAATTAAAATAAAAGACAGACATGCAGGGAAACAAAAAAAATGCTATCACATGGTAAAAATGCAGCTAACAAATCATAGCTTATTACAAAAAAGGGAGGGAATATGATTTAAGTTAGCACTTAAATGGCTACTTGCTGCTGCTATCTGAGAATCACTGTTTAGTATTGTGGTTCTGCAAATTAATTATTTGAATGCACATTTGAATGTGTGTGTTGGGGGGAGAAAGACAAAAGAAAGGACAAATTAAGTATGAGCATGTAAGCAGATGAATAAATAACAAGTATCTGTGCTAATTGTTCGTTGGTTATGCTAACCTCTGGGATGAAAATGTAAATAAATCATCAGTGATATCACATGAAAACCAACCCCATGAATAAGTTGTGTTTTATCACTGACAATCATAACTTCACAACATACCTTCAGTTCATTTGCTTCGATGAAGCCACTGCGATCTGTATCATATCGCCGCCATGTCTGCAAAATCAAGAAAACAAAAGAAATATTGACTGGGCAGCAGTTTTTCAGCACAAAGACTCTCCTCCACAGTGATTTACATTCCCCACCCTTACATAAATCCTCTGTGACCGAGCCCCAGCTTGCTCTTTAACTGTGAGTTTGATTTTTCTCTGGTGCAGAGCACAGATCGTTCCAGAGGGGACGGACCACAAAAGCCTGGACCATCACCGTAATCACACTGTCTTCAATACAATCCCATTGAGCCGCACGCAGAGCAGAGGGCAACCAGACACACAGAGCAATGACGGAGCCAGAGAAAGTCATTTTAATGAATGTTTTAATCTAGCAGCTGTCCCTGTCCAAAGAAGGGCTCCTTATCAAAGATGGATGGCCTTCCCCCTTCTCCCTTCTCCTCCTCCACCCTCCCCCCCCCTCTGCTCCTCCTCTGGGTTCTGCAAAGAGGAGCTACAGTGGTGTTATCCATTATATATGACTCTGAAAATAGAAGGTTCTGCTTCCTCATTCTAACCCTTTAAAAACCTCCCTGCCCACTTCCTCCTCCCTGCACCCTTCAACAAAGACTGATTAAGCCTCCTCTCTTGTTTTATGTTCTCCAACTCCGGCTCTCAACTTCCCATCGACATTTCATTTACGTCCTCTCCGTTCCTGCGTTCCCTTGTTTGCCCTTTGTATCCTTCCCTCTTCACGCCTCCTCTTCCGTTCAAGCTCCTTCTCTCATTTCATTATTCCTCTTCAATATGACACAGGAGACAAGGACAGTGTCTTCCCTCACATGTAATTGGTTTCTAATTGGCTCCATTCTTCAACTGGAGCAGATCTAACATGAAATCTGCCATTTTCTTATCTTTCTAAAGGTATTTTGTGGAATAAATGATTTCCTGTTTCTAGTACCTTTCATCACACATCTTGCTCTGCGGAAGGCTTTTTCTTACTCCTGCAGTCATTCATTATTCATAATTCAGCAGCGCTAAAGTTGTTTATAATGTACTTTGAACTTTTCATATATGAATGGTTTCTTAAACACAACTTGGCTGTTACACACAGCACAGCAGAAAAGGCAATAGGTATTCTTCCTGCTGGCACTATATTGTTGAAAAGAAATACGTTTTAAGTTCTTAATGTTTTACCTGATGATTTTTCAAAAGTGTTCATTGTTTTTACATCAAGAAAAAAAAAAATATAGCTATATATATAGCACATTTAAAACAAGATAGTAGCGCAATTCATAAGGAAGGCTGATTGGTAGGTAGTGGCAATTTATGTACATTTGTATGCAATAAAAAGTAGATCCAACGTTGTCTTCAGGTTCATATATGCTTATTGTTTTCTATTCTGTTCTGGACAGGATTCAGAAAAACTGTCTCTAAAGTACAGCTAGATGCCAGATGTTTCACACGTGCGGGTTTCTAATATCACATATGTCGCCATGCCTTAAAGCAGAGCCACGGGACGGGACCAGCAGTGTTGTGCACGAACATGCTAAAAGAGCCAGTTAATTAAACATGAATATTTTAAAAATCCCATATCGTCATGTCAGCACTAGGATTTAAATGCATAATTTTCCATAATGTCATTCACATCAGCAATGGATAAGAAACAACACAGTGAGCTGTTACATCAAACCAGTTTTGGGAAATTTACTGTCACAGTTTACTGTCACTATTATTTGTCTTTATTCGTCTTTATTCTAGTTATTAGTTATATTTAGTAATCCAAAATTGTGAACTATGAATGTAAGCATGTCCAGTTCTTCATTACTACAGCTGTATATTTTAGGCATGAGGTTAAACTGTTTTCTCTTAGTTTTGTCCATGTTTCCAGGAACACTTTTCAGTTTTACTGTGGTTACCCATAACAACCCAAAACATCTCATTGTACACCATGGAGACAATTTACAGCATAAAAAAACCCTGTCCGGTTACTTAACACAATTTTGAATGGTTCAAATGAAATGAGCTCTTCCTCTGAAACCCAGCTTGTCTTTGCAGCTGATACAACAAACAATGGAGTGGTTAACTGTATCACAATAAAATGATGCACGCGGTTGGTGCCATTTGAAACCATTTACACCTTTAACTTTTCAACTGAAAAGCTTTACACTCCAGCTGTCCTATTTTTTCCCTTATTAGCTTTTATTTGTGCTCAGCCAATTCTACAGTCTGTGGTCATGGCGTACCATCAGGTGTGGACACTTCATTTGTACTTCAACTGCTAAGTCTAAACAACAGAAAATAGCAACCATGTGCAATGGAGGCAGAGACTACTCCAGTTTATTTCACTAATTAGTGCATCTCACTAATTAGCACCTTCAACCATACACTGGGAAATTAGCTGGTAGGCACGAATGAGAACATGCAGGCTGCAGCCCCTCCATGGATGACTGACTCTGCTCTATAATGTGTGGTTGGGTAAAGTAAGTGTGTCCTGACAAATGGCATTTCACAGGGAACAAGAAGCCTTTTTACAAAAAGCACCGCAACCGACCAATCAAATGACAGCGTTGGGCTAGAGGGGACAGCAGCTTTGCATGAAATAAACATACGGGCCCGTCCACACACACTCAGAAACAGACACTTACCGCCATAAACTCAGCACTGGAGCTGACAAACAGTCTGAAGCAGAGCAGGAAGTTCTCTTCAGTCGGGAGAATCTGGGCCAGCTAGAGAGAGAAAATGACAGGAAAATGGGAGTGGTGAGAACACAAGATGGTGGGTTGGAATGCCAGGAGAGGAGAGGAGAGATGGAGACTTGGGAGCTTTTTGTCAAAGCCTCAAATGGGCACTCGGACATAAATAATAGACAGCCATAACCTCAGCAGCCGGGCTGTGTCGGAGTTAGAATCATTTAAAAAATAAAAATCATGTTTTTGGTTCAGACAAAGCCTTTGCACCTTATTTTTACCCCAACAACTGAACCTAAAACTCATTTGCAGATGCTGCTGGTGGATTATTGATATGTGCAGAAGCCCTCCTCCTTGTATCTCTTTCAAATCGCACTTTGAAACGGTCAAATCGAGGGAAAGCAACATCCCAAACTGACTCTGCATTGAGACTTTCATAAAGACTGTATTTATGCAATCGATCACAGTGTTCAGTATTGAACCTCTGCTGCCTCTCCCTTGTACTGTATCCCTCTGGCTCTGGAATAGCTTTACTTCTTTTTTAAAACTTTTTCTCACCATCCAAAAGCAGACAGAAAGCTGTTCCACCCCTCCCCCAGGCCTGTAGGCTATGCTAGGCTAGGCTAGCTGGCTGCTGTGCTATAGCTGCATATGAGTGGTATCAATCCTATGGAATGGATTGGAAAAACTATAATTCAATTAGTCGTGACAAGATTTCTTCCAGTGATCATTGTTAGGGACTTTGATGAAATGCAGGCTTCTACTGCTCTCCAAAACAATTCAAATCTGCTTTAAACCTAAAAAACCTCAGTTGCTGAGTGCGGTTTGGCTCATCACTAGCAGGGGTTAAGATCCAGACGTTCAGGAAGCTGTTTACTGGAACCAGATTTTCTGCAGAGGTCCCCTCCTTACTCATTTAAATGAACCCTCTTATTCTAATAAAACACTGAAAAAGGCTTGGATATGGATAAAAAGTGAATTCATGACAGCTAACCCCGACCCAATGCACACATTCATGGCTATAACACATTGTCAGGTGACAGATACCCAATGTGTCAATGATCAAAACTGCATATATTGTGGTTTTGAAAACTTTTGGATACTGTAAATACTAAACCACAAAACATATATAGGCAATCATGGGTGGAGTTGTTTTTCAGTATTTTAAACCTGGATATGTTACATATCATCATTTAAATAGCTTCTTTTGTCATTTCTTTGTACGAATCAGTATATGGTTCATTTTTTTGTGTTTTCTAATAAACAAATAGTACATATAGATATAATATATAACAAGTAGGCAACTGGAAGGCCTTACCTCTGACATCTCAATTCGTCCATCTCTGTTCTTGTCGAACTTCTGCATGAACTCCTTCATCTTTTCTCTGAATGTGGGGTTTGAAGGGTCCTAGAAAACATTTGCCACATTACAAATAAAACCTAATGGTCAGAATGTGTAACTGTGTTTAATCTCTAGTCCTTGAACTCACCACCCCTGCTCCTCTCCGGGCCACCTCCAACTCCCTGAAGAAGTTCTCCAGCTCCTTCCCCTCAATGTAGCCATTTCCTGGGAGACAGACAGACAGACCATAATGTCATGGCCTCATCTCACAAAGGACTTATTTCAGGACTGCTGACATGCAAAAAAAAAACCATCACCGCAGATGTGGTCACAGTGTCGAACAGATCCCAGCATGGCTCGGTTTTGCCCCGGTATTGATTCAAACATGAGCCTTTTACCCGTAACGCTCTTCCTTCCCCTCTGGCTCAATATATCAGACTATTGACTGACACAATGCAAACTGATCACTCCTCACGGACTGTGTTCACAGGGTTGTACGCAAGGAGAAGCTATATATGGAAAATTGCTTTTCTAGGATTTTGAAGGTGATGATCCACGGGCAGCTTCTTTTATTACAGGGAGATCAATACTGCCTTCAGCAGGGAGTTTTGCAAATGGGAGGAATCAATATGGATAACAGTACGCTGTGACAATTTCTACCTGAATTACTTTTTATTAAGATCATCTGGGCTTGTGAAAGTGGTGATTTTTTTTTGTCGCGGGGAACTGAAGCAGAACTGAAGTTAAAAACATCCTAGCCTTGTTTTACTGAATGCTGTCAATCATTTTGACAGATAAATATTGTAAAGATAATTTTAGCTCAGGGCATTAAAGTTGACTCTCTTCTTATCTTATTTCATCCGAACTCCCGGTGTTCTCCTGCCCTGACAGTACCAATTCAGAGGACAAATGAGTATGCCGCTTCACCCAGGTACTCTGTGAACCTGTGCCAATATCCTATCAACAAGCATGCTGAATGGCTGGACAGATGGCTCCAAACGATGCGACTAGCTGCTTCAATAACACCCTGGAAGGCAGAGCTGCCTCATTAAACTCCAACAAAGATTATTATGCCATCCACTTCCTCTCCTCTCGCCGTCTCTTTCTGTCATCTTCTATCGAACTCCCTCCCCTATCCGAGCAACATCTTAGCGTCTTTGTTCTATCCATGGAAATTTTTCGTGCGTGTGTGTGTGTGTGTGTGTGTGTGTGTGTGTGTGTGTGTGGGCATGCATGCGTTCCTTAGTGATGTTATCAAAACTCATGAATACAAGCGCTGCTGTTTCAATAAGTGGGACAGTAAAATGCCTCACTGCTATCGAGCCTCCCTCCGGTGGGTCTTATTGACATTTAGCACTCTGGAGAGAAATGGTCTGCTTGATAATTAAACAGAGGAAGATGTGATTAAGTACAAGCCGAATGGAATAAAATGACAATAAAAATAGATTTAAGATTAGATTATGCCGGAGCACTGTCATACCTCTAATAAATGCAGCAATAGATCTATGCACCCCATTATATTTGTGCATAAGGAAGCGTCTGTTTGTACTGTGCTTTTTCAAATGTGGGACAGCCAGCCTCTAAAGCCACAGCATCCAAAACACACTCTATATTCTTTTAATGAATGCTATATGTGCCATATAGACCAACCAATATATTGGTTCACTGCTATGATCAGCCGATATTGACTGGTCAATGCATATTGGTAACTTCACTGTATGAAAGTAAGGGCCATAGTCACTTTATGGATTACTGTCTATTCTCTAAGTGGAAATCGCATTTACAACATGTTGGAGTGAAAAAGACTTGAAACTAAAGACTGCCTCCACATAATCAGTATGAGAGTCTTTAATGAAATAATAAATAAAAAGTGTGAAAAGGTGTTTGAGGCTCCTACTTTAGTTTTAGATAACTAATCAGGCTGTCCCTTGATCAGTATCTATTGTGTGAGACTTGGGGCCATGTTTCTGTTAAAATACAACCTGACTCTTTTGCAGCCACTGGTGTCTCCCCCTGCTGGTCTTTGGAAAAAATGCAGGTTTAAAGCAGTTCTCCATTGGCTTAACTTATCAGGCTTGAAGGTTGGTCTTCAGTCAGTATCAATGGTGTGACCATAAATATTGTCCTATATACACCAATATGTGTATGTACTTTTTATGCAAAATATATAATTCAGAATATTGTGCTTGGGGTGACTTTGTAGTGGTGTAAGCTTCAAATTATATTATATTATATTTAAATAGTCAGCAAGTAACTTGTATATACTTATATATTTATTTAGCTATATTTTACTCACTATCTCTGTCTTGTTTCTAGAATTAATTTACAATCTAGTGCATTGAAAAATAATGTATGACAATGTTAAATAGTCTTTAATTTGCTTAGCATTAAGAAAGCAGACTTCTGGGTGCATGCATTGTCATATTGGTGCAAAATCAGGCACAATACACAAAGAAACATTTAAAAAAGAAAAAGACAGTGGCTCAAGAAAATGCTCAAAAATGACCATATTGGGCCCAATATTGTTAATCTGTGAATTCTTCCCCCTAAAATCTGTCAGTCTCACAAATCCCATATTGGTCAGTCCTGATGTGCTGCTTCCTAATTACTGGGTGCCCATGTTGCTGTCCCAAATCCATTAAGTGAACCCATTCTCCCAAGTTACAATGAATGTCAATGTTGCCATATTAGTGTGCTGATTATAAAACAAAAAAATCACTGCCAGCAGATGCATGTAATGGTTAATTTCAGCTCACTTTTTCAGCTCAATCTTAACGTCAAATAACTAGTTAATATGTTAGAAAGAGAGCGCTCCCACCAACTCTCTTTCATATCCTGTGGTCACTCTCTGCACAGGCACTTTAAGCTTGCACCAACCAGCAGGATAAAAGGTTCACAAAACCATTTCTGGCCCAAATACACACAGTTTTGGATACTGCGTCATAACAGTCCCAGGAGGCAATGGTAAAGACTTCACTCCTCTGTTTCTGATTCTAAAATTCAACCCTTACACAGGAAAAGTCTCAAAGTGGGCAGCTGTGGCAACTAAGTGCATATTTAAAGCGTGTATAAAGTGCATTTGCTTTTCAAAGGAGAGTGCAGCCACGTCTATTCAAATATGTTGTGTCGACATCACAGCTGGGTCAATTCAGGAAGTGCTTTATATTCCAAATTCCCATATCCAGGTTTAAAAAAAAAAAATATTGACAGCAAATGGTCTATAATTAGCAAAAGGCAACGCGGTTTCCTTTTCCAGCTTTGAAGTGATTGAATCGCAAAGGCCTGACAGAGACAGCAGAGAAAGATGAGAGGGACACAGAGCGGAGGAGCTGCGAGAGATGCAATCCAGATGAGACTTGATCCTGGGCCAACAGGGGTATATGTGGTTTCATCATCTCTGGGTGCATCGCCTCCTGTGTATTCTTATCTGCAACTCAAGAGATGTTTACTAAATCTGAGCAAACAAATTAGCTCTTCTTTCTTTTCTGCAGAGGCTGAAGACACTCCCAGTAATGAGAGCGGAAATCAAACACTGTAGCCAAATCTGTTGATGCACACTGGTTGTATTTGATTTGCAAAGTGGCTCATTGCAAAGCACAATATGCAAAGCAGCTCAGCAGTAAACACCTGGGTGGTGGGACTGATATCTCATGCTAGAAGCAGACATTAAGAGTGGAAACAAGAGCAGTTATGACAACTTTGTGTGCACATTGGCTCATATGAAGTGGCTCAGCTGCTGTGCCCCTCCACCTCAACCAGCTCCTCATTCTCCCCTGATTTCCCTGTGGATTATATTTCAGCATGTGTGCAGGTGTCAAAACAGATTGCATTAACAATGAATTCCCAGGAGAGTTTGTAAAACAAATAGGTGCAACACACAAACACCTTGTTTGCAGGTGTAATCTGAGCACCTCAAGATTGAACAACAGGATGGAATTTCTGTTAAATGATGACCAGGAATCAGAGTGGCTCTTATTTGTCCCAGTAAGACTCACAAAGTTTAAATGGAAGGAAGCAAGCGTTCTCCTTTTCAGCCTGACCAGTGCACACTTTTGAATACATCCGATACACCTCAAAGGAGGATCATGAGCAGTTTTATCAAGTCACAAAATCTCCATAATCACACGGCAAAAAGGATTTCCATAATTAGACTTATGAATCTTCCATGACAGCTGATGGAGAAGAAAAAAAAAAAAACATTCACACAGACATATTTGCGGAGTGAGATAGAGAGACGGAACTGACAAAATCTGTACGGAGACAATCAGGATGGATGCAAGACGAAAAGACACCAATCAGGACTGAGACTTGGGACGAAACAGGGTGTGTGTGGAGAGGAGGAGGAGGAGGAGGTAGAGGAGGAGGAGGAGGAGGAGGAGGGGAGGAGGGGGGTGCTGAACAGATAAGTATTGGACAATTTCACGCCGACAAATGTCACATTAGTATCACATAAATCCATGTGTTCACTGCGCTACTTCCACCGCTTACAGAACATCAGCACCTGACTGCTGCTCTCATTGATCAAAGTTCAATAAATCCGTTTTACATGGGGAAGGATATCAATCAATATGAGGAGCATCAGGGTGAGCCAATTACTTACAGGTAACAGCCAAACTGTCAATTATTATCGGTCAGCCAATAGAAGGTGACGTTGAATTGATTATCAAATAACACGTCAATTGCATGTTCAAACTAAACACCTTAATTGGTGGGAAATGACAATGTGTTCTTTCATGGAATGGCTAAAAGCTTGATAAAAGCTTAATTAACAGAAGAATAAAGGTTACCATTTGGGGCTCAATACATCTGACATTTACATTACAGCCCACGAATTATTATATTAATTATTTAAACAGAATCCCTTCATGAGGAATAATGTATCTGCCTGTATATTTAAATTTAGAAAAAAATATTCATTGAAAATAAATAAATCCATTATTATCACGTGGTGTCGGGAGTGGTCCGCATCAAAGATGTATTAAAAAAAAAAAAAAAGAAAGAAAATAAATTTCTAGTAATTTGACATATCCTGAACATTAGGTCTTTTTTCAGCTTTTCGGCAATATTAAACATAGAAAATGTCTTATTAACTACTTTATTCTTTTATCACAGAGGAAATGAGATTACAAAGTATTGTCACAATTTAAAGATTAAAAAGATTATCAAATAAAATTGAACCTTCAAAGACCAATATATCGTTTTTCTATCTTAATACACCCAAACGGCAAATAAAACATAAATTTATATTATTTCTTGCTGTGTCAACATTTTCTGTTACTCTAACGGTTTAACTCTGTAATAGGAGGATGTATTTCCCATGCATGTCCCTTTATGTTATTTATAACTTTTCTTCGGTCGGTTGCATTTCACAGCAGTAACATACAATACAGCGATCATCTGCGAAATTTGAGTGTGGGCTAACTTTTAGGAAGAAGAAAAAGTGTCTTACCGTCAGCGTCAAAATGTTTCCAAATGTCGAGGAACTGGGACGCGGTGACCTCGGCCAGGTGCAGGTGAGGAGGCTGCTGTGCTTTGTTCGCCATGATACTTTCAAAGGATGCTGCTGCAGGTCAGACACCAGAAAAAAATCCGCTGCTAACTTTTCTGTGTCTCTTGTTCAAACACACCCCTCACTGTGGCCCCGGCGCGCCGCCCGCCGCTTTTTAACCCCGGCGCAGGAGCAGCAGCGCCGCTGCACTGCCGCTAGGGGCGCACTGCCACCGACAGCATGCATCTGAGTCAGCTTCCCAACCTCTCTCTCTCTCTCTCTCTCTCTCTCTCTCTCTCTCTCGCTGTGTGTGTGTGTGTGTGTGTGTGTGTGTGTGTGTGTGTGTGTGTGTGTGTGTGTGTGTGTGTGTGTGTGTG
>JAOWBC010000049.1:21920671-21933660 GCA_028566105.1 Hypoplectrus providencianus | reverse complement strand
TCTCTCTCTCTCTGTGTGTGTGTGTGTGTGTGTGTGTGTGTGTGTGTGTGTGTGTGTGTGTGTGTGTGTGTGTGTCTTTCAAGCTTGATGGGATTGTGTGATAGGACGTCTTGAGCACTGCAGTGGACGGACGGGTGTGTGTGTGTGTGTGTGTGTGTGTGTGTGTGTGTGTGAGGGAGAGATGAGAGTGATGCAGATAGTGAGCAGATTGTTTTGCTGTTGCATCATCATGCTTTACACTAGATCCCATGTGTGTGTGTGTGTTCCAGTGCACGTGCATGCGTGAGAATCCCCATATTTCTTTAATCACGTGAAATCCATGTGTGTGTTTCCGTGTGCACGTATGTGTTCCGTATCTGTGTGTGTATCTAAGCGTGCAGCTCCCCGAAGCCTGTCTGCCAGTGTGTGAGGCTTCACAGACTTAATTAGAACTCACACACTAATCACATTCCCACACTGCCTCCAGCCAGCAGTGATTAGCCCACATAATAAATGTAAATTCTGGGGAAAAAAAGGTAAAAAGAACTTTTTCATTAATGACCAGGCTACTGTGCAGAGGGGCAGGCAAAGCCTCAGATCCTATTAGGAGAATGACGATGAAAAAAAATGTACTCATATATATTTCGTCAACTCATTTACTGCAAGAGGTGATAATATGCAGGATAAAGTAATAAGACTGTAATGAGCAGGAGGGCAAGTATCCCTAGAAGCACGTCCCTGCTTTTGGATGAAATCTTAAATAAGGCTTATTTTTATGCAGAAAAGAAAAAAATAATTAATAATGGCTTTCAATTGACTCCCTCGTCTTAAGGGAACTGGATGTGTTTAATCACTGACTAATGTTAGAAATCGCACTTTTACTTCTATGTCTATGCTTCTATAACAAGTCAAAATGCATGCTGGGAAAAAGACTGGTTAATCTACACAATAACCTGGGGCACAATGAGTGATGATGAATCACTGTCAATGCTGTATTCTTATTCAGCTCAGATAAGATAACTTCAACCTCCCAGCCCTTTCTTTTTCATTAGGTGCAGCAATCTCCATGCTAAAAAACAAAGTCCTCGAAGGCCACTTGAAGCTAGCTCCCAACCCTAAGACAGTGTTTACCCGTAGAGCCCCGTGTGAAAATGCCGGGACAAAGAGCAGTTTTGGTCTTTATAGATAATTTTTCATTCATGACAAAGACACGGGGGAAAACTTTATTTTATTTAGTTCACCAGTTTAAATAATAATAATAAGGCTAAATGTTACACATAATGAAGGCAGTAGCTGCTTTAAGTGATAGGGGAGTACAATGGAGATGAACCGAGACGCGTCATACGCTAAAGATCATGGAGGACAAACTGTCCATGCCACAACATACAACTTAAGGCTGAAACACGTACAATAGCCTGATTCTATTTCAGAAAATACATTTTAGGAATTCAAATGAGTATTTTAGAACCCTAAATCCATCAAAGAGGAGAAGGTATCTATTAGCATGCTAATGCTAGCTATTTGTCACTAAGCCAGTGCACCTGGAATATAACACTGCACAGCTTTCACATTTTTCATGTTTCGCCTCAACAAAATGTATTTCTTGTCGCAATGATTTAGCTTAAATGAGGGAAATGTAGTTAGCCTGGATATATGGATTAGATTGACAAAATGCACTGGTTGATGTGATCCGAAAAAAAAAGTTTTTTTTGCTTTTCAAGAGTAGATGTGTGAGTTTATATATAAATATGAGTCAATATAAATTCACACACGCCGCACATATATCTTCAGAGCCAGCACCGGGAGACACTTTACACAACTACTTTTAAGTTTGTTTTTAGAGTTTAGAGTTTTTCCTTTAACGCTAACACAACACATGTATCATCAAATGTTGTTATTGTTAATGAGGCTATTTTTATTACTGCCATTTACTGAAATGATGTGTTCTGTGGAAATGACAGCCTATGTTCATCTGTTTTTTGTGGCAGGGGGTTCTCAATTCTGTTTCTCTCCCTGTAATCTTTTTCCTTGCGTTAATGGCTGAGGTTCTTCCTCATCCAAGGCCAAGCTGGACGCTGCACAGGCTGTAAAGCCCTCTGAATGGAGTTGGAAATAGGAGCCACATGTTGGTGAGGCGGTTAGCACCCTTGCCACACAGCAAGAGTTTGCAGGTTCTCCTCTGTATCAGCGTCTCATCCGAGTTCAGATAAGCGGTGAAGGATAATCACTGAATAAATTAACTGAAAAATAACCAAGGAAAGCAACTGACAGTGCACTGTGCATTTTGTGTTTTCAGTGCTATAAACCAAGGTTACACGAGTTGAAGCTGAGGCAGTATATGCATATAATTAAAATGATCAAACAAAGTTGGCTCCATTATGCATATAGATGCATTGTTGAACTTGACCTGCCACGTCTCCTCTGAGGTGGAGCAGTAATTTTCCAGCTCCACTCTGCATGCTGGTACAGTACAGTGCTGACACGCTGCTGGCAGCCGGCTCCTTTTGGAGGCAGCGTGTGAAAGTCAGCGGAGACATTCCCTCATTTCTTACACTTGTAAAAGTCACATTCACTAACAGGAGCGCTGCTGTCTCATAGGCTGCGAGCTCAGGTACATGACAGTGCAGAAGAACAGCCTGAGTGTGTGTTGTGTGTGTGACGGCGTTTAAGGGTGTAAACTCAGCAGAGCTGTCCCGCTCTATTTCCTCAGCTTCTCTTTTCACCCTATGATAATCAATAGTGGGCTCTGGGCTCAGTTGGCACGGCGACAATAGATAGATCAACATTACATTACCGATGAGGTCTGTCGCCAGCCTGCGGGACTGCCGACTCAAACACACTTCATTCTCCTCTTTTATTCTCTAGTCCCTCCTGTCGTCCGTCTTTATCTGTGTCTTGTCTAACGCTCCCTTCCCATTCAAAGTATAGGGCCTGCTATTTGCATCTTACATGCATTTCTTTGTCTCTTGTCACTGTGCACCATGAAGCCGAGTTGTGAAGCATCTGTGTGACTGTGCAAATACAATCCAGCCCAGGAAAGGTGTTGTGTTTGTGTTGTCGAGCTGCCTGGTTCATTTGTATTAATATTTTAGCTCCACAGTGGGCTGCACCTCTACACGCTGTATGCAGATGAATTATGTAACAGCAAGGAGCGGGGCACGGAACAGCCATTTCCACTTCGTCTCAATCTCACAGCGTCTTCATCTGTTTGAGGTGTGTTTAAAGTGAAGGACTGAGAGGAGAGAGAGTGAGGCTGGAGACAGAGAGAGTGGATGTGGTGATGAGGTGTGTTTATTCTCCTCTATTGTCTCCCTGCTTCTTGCTGATATTGCTCTGTTGACTGATCATCATTATCACTGGAAAGAAGTCTTTTTCTCCTTGAAAACAACCATACTGATTGATTCGGGGGACATAGCCTCTCCCAATACACACACACACACACACACACACACACACACACACACACACACACACACACGCACACACACACACACATAGCTAACCATTACTACTATCTACCTAGTTCTAGCCCTTAGCCCAGCCTACACCTAAGGTCTTTAACCAAAATGTAATGACTTCTTTCTGGGGACATGTGCAAACACAAACACATTTCTCCATCACTTTTAAGGTGTTATCATGACTGACAATAGTTTCATGGAGACATATGACAATTATAATAGCTACTCTTGTAATCCGAACTGCTTTACCTTTAGCCAAGTCTTGATTAAAGATAAAATGTAATGATTTTCCTTATGGGGCATTTTGTCTCTACAAGGAAGACAAGTCCCCCCAATGTCACTAGATTGTCTTCATTTTTGTGTAATACAAGGCAAAACACAAACACACACACATGCACGCACATACATACAAATAGACAAGTACAAACATCTGTCAATTTAATCTGCAAGTTTTAATTTGACAGCAGCACCATAAGGTATGAAAATAGATGATTTGCGCCAACAGAGACACACAGTTGTAGGTTTTTCTTCGATTATATTGTCTATTAGATTTGTAACCTGAGACCTACAGTAGACACAGTGTTTATTATTCAGCTGATTACATCAAATATAGCATCTACTACATACAACATATGGAAGACTTTAATTTAACATGGAACCAGAATGAAACATCAGATACAGATACAGGAAAAAAGTCAGCATGGTGGGACATTGTAAAATAAACTACCTGTTTATAGCTTAAAATTTTCCTTGTTCATCACAAATGGAGATACAGATTTTACATAGTGATGATGGCAGGCTTCAGTCTGACTGGAATTCTCCTTTGAGACTTCCATTAGCATGTTGGTGATAAGCGTGACAAGCGGTCTGAGAGGTAGTGTTGCTGATCTGGGATTTCTCTAACCTTTGCTGTTCTTATGAATGAGGCGGTCAACGGGACCTGGCAGGAGCTTCCAGATCAGCGCAGAGGAGATTGAAAACTGCAGGCACTGGTGTTACAGCCCTCCCTGATATTACAGTGTTGTGCTCTTACATTGTACAAATAGAACTGATCTAAATGCAATCCACCACAGAAAAACCTTAATATATCACTACTGCTGGAGCAGATTAGCCTCTGATTTTAGGTATTTCTTTCAGATTATATTGTTCTTTTACTGCAGAGAGGCACACCAGAAACTGATTTTGCTAATGCTACATTGCGTTTTCAATGGCTAAAGAACAAGGATAAGAATTGATATGCCATTGCAATTTCATTCCATTTTGCATCAATTAATACTTATGTGATTAATATAAGTGATTGTCTACTAAAAATAATAATAAAAAACTCTGATTCAAACAGTGGAGCATAAATACACCCACTTTGATTTACAGCTAAATAAATTATTTATCTTACATATCAATAAATCAATAAAATAAATCTAAAGTGGGTGCCAGTTTTCAGCTCTATTGATCCTGTTTGGTCACAAATGATTGCATGTTCTCTCTAGTTCGCAGCTTGTTAATGTGGATTCAGTACTTGCTCTATCCTGTTTTCCTGCACTAACACATAAGTGCACGGCGTCTTCTGAATATATCTTAAGGTAGCAGTTGATTCATTCATCCGTCGAAGCTCCATTTTTGCTCTTGCAACAAGCAAATAAGACATACAGCATATTGTTAAATAGCAAATGTAAGTAAAGTAATGTTGGGTATCCCTCTACAAGATGACTGATTGACAGATTGTCATTGACAATGTTTATTATACACGTTCATTTTAAGATTAGTTTAAAAGTAAGAAACAATTTGCTGTGGCCCAGTCAACAACAACAACAACACAATTCTATCCAGTCATCATGTCCATTAATGTTGTTAGGAGTGAGCGGCCTTGGCTGACCATTTAATAGTCTTGTTATATTGGGATTCCCTTAAATATACAGATTTACCCATCAGAGAGCCCACTTTGGTTTAAACACATAGTACTACAGGGGGAAAACCCAAACAACCCTGCAGTACTAGTGCAGGATAGAAATACATACCGGTGGGAATTGAACGAGAGCCGCTGAATTCCTATCGCATTTATTGATCCATGATCTGGGATATATGAGAACATGATCATTTAAAATAAGGGAATGGTATACTGTAATCAAAGACCATTACCATTGATGTGATAGCACTGAAAAGCCGGCTGGAAAACTAGATTGTCAGCATTCATTAACCACCACTGACATTTCCTTCTTTTTCAAGCAGCATACTGACAGTCTCAATGTATTTTCTTCACTCTGCCCTCTACCTTTAACACAAAACTCTCAATCACTTCCCCAGTCACCCACATTAGACCAACCCAAACCCAAAGTTCTCCAAACATGATGTACTTTACCAGTTCACTGCACAAACTTTACTTTTGGTCATGGCTAAGGTTAATCACCAAAGACTATTAGCCTGGGAATATTTTTAGCTGTTGTGGATGTCAACTGAAGGTTCTAGATTTTGGTGATCATGTGGCTGACGAGCCTCTGGAGGTCCTGGGCTCTGATCTGGGTCGTCCTCAGCACTTCCTCATGATTTGCCTTCTCAACACTATCATAATCTTTCACAACCTTGTTGGTGATGAGGGAAAGACCCAAGACACGTAGTCCACAGTGTCGAGCTACCACCACTTCCGGCACTGTGCTCATACCTAGATTGAGGGGAAAAGTTTCAGCGGCACTGAATAAACGGGATTACAATATGATAATTACCACTGTGTTGTTATAATATTGTACTGTATCAATCCTAAACATCTTTAAAATTGCACTTCATTACATTTTTTCAGTATCATTTAAATTTTGAGTCTTGCTTTCATAAAAAAAAAAAAAAAACTCTTATTAAAGGGATACTTTGTACTTTTTCAACCTGCTCTGTGACATTGCATTAAGCAAATTGAGTGCAGTGAGCAAAGTGTGTGCACATGAATGGTGCCCAGCTTTCCTACATGCTGCCAGTAGTGGAGCTTGCCACCTTTTGTTGCAGGTTTGTCGGCACACATTGTGCACCCATGAAACAGAGCTGGTTGAAAACCATATTGGCAAGTATTGGCAATATCATTGTAATGACACTGCTGTCTTAAAAAAAATATAGATATTATTATATGTATTCTGCTCACTTGATTGTGAACAACAATAAGAGTGTGCCCTTCACTTTGTCTTTAAGGCTGATAATACAGTTACTGATGGTCATGCCATGCATGCCACCGTGTGTTCCGTGTTCAGAGTTATGCAAAACAACAAAACATGGTCAATCAAAAAAAAAAAAAAGATTGTAAAAAAAAATTTAGTTAAGAGAAATTAAATGAAAGTTATTTCCAAATGTCTATATAAATAGATTACTGTTGACAATTCAGAAAACTACTAAAAAGGTTTCTGAGGATGAATCTCTGTCTACATACTGAAGCTTAAACTATCAACATCTATCGCCTATTTGTTTTCATTGTGGCAAGTCTGCATCATGGTAACTCATCCTGCTTATACTTCCCACATTCGTTATACACAATAGGATGTTATCTGTTCTTATCTGTATACTTAATACATATTCATTTAAATATCACTTGCTGTTGTAGATACACTGTTTAGAGGCTGTACTAAAACACATTAGTATCCCATTAATGAGCAACAGAGAGCTCTACTAACCCACAGCATCAGCCCCCAGCGTCTGCAGGACTCTGCACTCTGCAATGGTCTCATATGTCGGTCCAGCCAGCATGCAGTAAACTCCTTCCTGCAGAAAGCTGCAGAAGCCCTGCTCCTCTGCTGTTTGCTTGGCCAGAGCCATCAGCTCACGGTCATATGCATCCGACATGCAAGGGAAACGCATGCCAAACCTGGAGAGACAGTAAATGGATGAAAGGACATAGCAGCAGCAGACATAGTAGCCAATGCACAACTTTCTGCCTTAGTGCTTGTATTGTACCTGTCATCATTGTGCCCACAAAGCGGGTTCTGCCCTGCAAAGCCCGGCATGTTGATGTGATCCTTAATGAGCATGATGTCTCCTACGTTGTAGCTGCCATTGACTCCCCCTGCTGCATTCGTGACAATCAGAGTTTCCACACCCAGCAGGAAGAAGACTCGTACCGGGTACGTCACCTGGAGTGACAAACATTCTGTGCTTCAATCACAGACACTGGTGTTCTTTACTGACTTGATATAGTTTACATTATTACAATTAAAAGATGGGAGTCACATGTAATATTTTTTATATCATATAGGTTCTGGATACGCTGATGTCAGCAGAGTTTTTTTTGCTGTGGGTCCTTGTCGAACTGTGCATGTCGGAAACTTCCATGGTCCTGTTCTAACATTTATAGGGCAGCTGATGGCCCGTAAATGACTGTTGTTACTTCTCACTGCAGTCACATTTGGAAATTGCTTTTTCGATTTCACATTTCTCCACAGCTTGAATTGGCTGTGAAAGTGTTAGTGCTGATTTTTTTTCAAGTACTAAAAAAGGTCAGCGCTGTCATCTTGGAAGATTGGCCTGTTTGATGAGTCTTACATATTAGAATTGCTGACTGTGTTGCGAGATGACTTTAAACCCTTCATGTTAGCGCAGCAAGCTCCATGTGTAGCAACATGAGCAGTTACATTGTAGCAGGGAGCTGTTAATAAAGAGCTACATGTTTTAAGCTAGTTTATAGTCAATGATTATTTAGGAAGAAAACAAAGTCACACAGAAACAGACAGCACTGAGATGAGTAGATTAAGAGTGTACAACCATGCCAGCTCAAAACTAGTGGTGGCAGTTTGGTGCTTTGAGCCTAATGCTAGTTCTAGCATGCTAACATTCCTGTACTGACAATGCTAACAGGTTTATGTTTAGCATTATGACGCCCCTTTTTTTGGATTTACATTAAGGTGCTGACCAAATTATACATCTAAGTTCTGAAATGTTAGCAGCATGCTAACACACCATTTTTAGCACTATTCAAATCTACATAGCAGGATAATCAGAGCGGCCAGCATTTGTATATGTGCCGCCATTAAAGAACTGTGACTGTTGTAGAGGATTACTTCCTGCATAAACAGACTAGCGGCAATTTGCTAACTGTGAAGGTCAGGTCAGGTCATGATCAAATGAGCAAAAAAGAGCACCAAACATATAAAATTACTTTTGTTGTGGTTGTGTCTTCCAGATTGAGAGATACGGCCTATTGCCGGACTTATCTGCTCCATATTTCTATTGGTAGATCATCACAGTCTTTTTATTTATTATTATGTAAAATTATAAACAATCAAAGAGGAAACTGATGGCTTTGTACGTTTTTTTTTTTTTTAAGTATTTCCCAAGTTCAGAACACAGCAAAAGAAAATTAACAGCTTTTTTCTTCTTTCCTTTTTTTTTTTTTTTTTAATAACATCCTAGCTTTATTTTTATAGCTATTTTTATTAAATCAAGTTATTTCACAAAAACCAAAAACTAACAGGTTCAAAATTATTAGCCCCCCCAAGAACAACTCAAGCTCTCACTCAAGTTTTTATACTGTGTGTAAATTGGTAGATAACCCTCAGTTTTAAATAGATTTTACAAGCTATGAGCATTACAAAATGAAAGCACATCATTGCACAACAGGGGATTGTGCTCTGGTTCAATAACAAGGTCAGTCCTTAAGCCTGTGAGCATAAAAATAAGTTAGGATGATATAAAGCTGAGTTAAATATTCTTTGCTCTGTTTAATAGCATTCGAGAAATACTAAAACAAAAAGAAGAAGAAGAAATTTTCATAGGGGGACTAATAATTTTGTCCTCATGTGAAGGACAGTGTTGATTAAGAGGTACAAACAGATGCACAGACAATAGAATCGGCTACCAAACTTTACGGCCCCTCTGATTGTCAAACATCAACTAAAAATTGCCGTTGTGTTTTGTAGCAGGCAAATGAAAACAGCCAGCAGTGCAATGTCCCTTCTATCTTTATTTTATTTTATTGGTTTGTCATTACCGCAGGATATTTGGCCATAGAGCAAAGTACCAGTTAAATTAAAAAAACAATCAACAGACTGACATTGCATTCCACAGAGCCATGTTGTTAGTGTGGCTAATAAAATCAAACTCTCTTGCATTGAAAGTTCCCTTAAGAATAGGGTTTTGTTTAATTTGGTTGGCAAATTTTATCTGGTGAAATCCTTTTTTCAGCTTGGGCAAAATATCTGCTGTCCTAAGTCTCAGCTGGATACAGGAGAGGCATAATGCATCTGGGTTTCTATTACTTTATGTATGAAACTGGATTTTACGATTCAGTGGGGTTATATGGATCATTTTATGTGGAGATGGCACATCACAGCTGGTAATAAAATAAGTAAAACCAGGATACAGTGTCTCCACAGGCCAAAGGCCAGTCCCATATCAACACTTTGACACAGTGGGTGGTTTTCTTCCAGTCATCACAATTCTGCAGCTGATCATTCAACACGCATAGTAAATTGTTAGCCAAGGTTGTGAGCTATACTTGTTCATGCACCAAGGCTTCACAACTTGATATTATACTCTTACAAACCATGACTGAGAGCAAGACAGAACTTTGTATCTCTGAAAGCAGTTCTTTTTGAAAGGGAATGTAAAAATGACAATACACTTTGAGCTGTTTGCATTCAAAAATTATTAATAATCAATTCTAAATGTTACAACTTCTTTATATGCAATTAACACTGGGCCAGTATAGCTATAAATAATATAAAATAATTTGTGTGTGATTTGTGTTTCCTGTAAGGAGACTCCCACCATGACAAGAATAACAGTGAGGGTTTGTGCTTGTCAAAGGTTAAAAGATTACAGATGCTGTGAATGTTTTTCTCAAAGTGACAGACAAAGTCAGAGTTTAAACTGCCAGCATGAGTTCGGTTATGCTGTATAGTATATCATTTGCGTCAGGGTTTCAAAATGCCTTGGCAAGCTGATTTCTGACAGAAGTTGAAACAGAAAGCTGCTCGCAGGCCAATTTATGGTCTTAACAAATGGATTTATCTGCATCTCTGCACCAACCAATGTTCACATGGAAATCAATTCAAGTATAATTTGAATTTCTTTATTAATTACACATCTCCTGTCCATCATACTAGCTTACTGTGTGGATGTTGTAGCCCTCGTAGAAGTGGAATCTCCCCTGCATGCAGACACACTCACGGCCCTGCAGATTCCCGAACACCAGCTGACCAGCATGGCCTGGCACTGCACGGCACACATACAGTATGAGGAGCTGCTAGCATGCTTGTGTGCCATTTCCAAACACTTGTATAATTTTTTTAAGAGAACTTACCAGTGCTGGTAGGAAAACGTGGAATATCCTTATATGGGAACACAATTTTGTCAGTCAGCAGATCACCCAGACCGCCCAGACCTGAACCACAGATGATGGCTACTTTAGGACGCTGATCTGTGTGGGCCAGAAGCCAGTCTGCTGTCTCCTTATATTCTTCATAACTGTACCTAAAAGTAATAGAAAGATTATTCTAGTAAAATATTACAGAAGCACAGCTCTGATAGGGAGAAATCTGTTGCATAGCTCTACAATCATAATCATGTGTGATAGTGGAAGTCTGGTCTAATGGCGAGGACACCAATGGGGAATGTGTAATCTGTTATATATTCCAATGGCTTTGTGGCTGATCAGTGGATATACTGATAACAGAAAAGGAGGTATATACCCCATATACCTGCATATACTTTCCACTACACAACAATCTTTATCATTATGCCCTGGAAATAATCATCAAAAATGCCAATCAACATTACTTCTGTGGTGTAATGGATTGTACAAGAACAAACAGTATTATACACACAATTATGGCTAATTTAAGAGAAACATACTGCACTCTTTCTTTCAGTGGGTTTAAAGTATGTAGATAAATATTGAATACCTATATTTGGAGTGGTTAAAACAGCAGGTGAAAGAAATGACTGCATGTACTGAAATAAAAATGCATGATCTGTTTGGAAGCAACAATAGCAAAAAAAACAAAAAAAAAACAACAACAACAAAAAAACACACTCACAAACCAATATAGTGCAATGAGAAAAGTAGGCATTGATTTTGCTGGAATGGACAGCAAGCATGCATGCATGTCAATCTGCTGTAACACAACTCATTGATTTTTCTAATCTGCAGGTAAAAGTTCAAAACTTAAGTGTAAAACATGGATTTTATATTTCTGCCTTTTGGACAAATAGATATAAAGTAACTGTTGCCATACTGTGCAATAGAGAACTTTATGGATCAGCTGAAGGGGAAAACACTCTCAAATGAAGAAATAAAAACACATGGAAATGTGCAAAACTGAGTTTTTACTTTGCCATTTCAAGTGTATGAGTCAAATTTGATTCAGGGATGGTGATTCCTTTGGAAATGCCTTGAGGTACTGCATTATACAAAGTCTGAAACAGTCTGTAATTCTCGTTATAAATCTGGTTGTAAAGCCATAACCTTGTTAATGTTCCCTTCATGCCTCAAGCTTTGTTATTAAAACACAATCGCACTTAAGGCTGAAGCCTTTACTACACCAATCTGCAGCAGGAGAGAGCCTGATAATTTTGAGCCCATTTCAGAGCTGTCATCTGAGATGACAGCTACATCAGGTTAGCCTTGTGTGTTCAATCTTCCTACATCCCCCCTTGATTCCTTATTTAATACAAAGCTCCAAAAGGAGCCAGAGAAACTTTCATTACAGAAGCTAAGTTGGTACCTGGGACAGAGTAAAGTCAGAGTGATGAATGGGAATAATGCTCCAACACAAAAAGGGATGACTGGGTGATTTAAAACAAACAAACAAACACAAATGTATGTATTCTGTATTCTGTATTTTTTTTTTTTTGAAAACTGTCGAAGAACTATCATACCATCTTACAGGTATTCCATTTATTCTACAGCACAAGGAAAATGAGATACAATTGTTGGCCTGTCAGTTGCAGAGGTTGCCCTTCAGTGAATTCTTCAGATGGTAATGGCAGCTTTATATACAAACAAAACCACACCCGCACTCAGTGTGACATTCAGTTGACTAACTGTGAATGTGGGATTAATGGAAAGATTTATTGTTGGTGCCAGCATAAAATAGGAGCAGGGCCTTTAAACTGCCAACTGAAACTGTTTCCATAAACACAATAGACTAAAAACTGTAATTTTTGTAAGAGTGTCAGTCTCACCAAGTTGCTCCAATAAAGAAACTTGACAAAAGAAGATTGACAACTAAAGTTTGGAGTGTGACAAATCACCTGCTGTTAAAGACAGTTTACACAAAACTGATAACAATTGCTGATGCTAACTTTAGGGCTAGCTTCTATTTTAGCCATTAAAATAGTAACTAAAACAAGAAATATGCAATCATTGCAATTATTTATATGATTTCTATCAAAATGTCAAAAAGCAGCAGCTAAACTATGTTATGGCAATATTTCCAATATTTGGGTGAAGATTTATGTTGTGATCTTTGTATATGGATCAACTGGAGTGAACCATATCAGCGTTGTTTTGTTTATGTAGAGCATGGAGTTTACAGATGTAGTTATTTTGGGAAGACTATTCATTAACTGACAAGGAAACAGCTT
>JAOWBC010000049.1:21869754-21881646 GCA_028566105.1 Hypoplectrus providencianus | reverse complement strand
AGTTTTGACTTCATGATTAAAGAGACATACTCAAGTGATGATTTCGGTTTACTCTGCTGCAGGTCATTGAACCCAACATTGGGAATGGAGGAGAAGCCATAGCAACCCTACCCATGAAGGTTTCAATCAAGTCTGTCTTCTCCAGGTTAGGGCTGATTTATGCTTTCTCTTTTATGCATTATTGTGATGTTGGTGTTGTATTTAGATGCGCTATTTCCCTTAGTACACTTGATTTTTAGATTCTGTGGAGTTAACCTCTTCCTTTATTTATGTACGGTTGCTACATGCTTTGTGTATCACAGAACTGTAATAATCTCCAGGCTTCATTATTTTGTGGATAGGAGGCAGTTCTTAAAATCAGCCAACACAAATTGTGTATTCCCTCCATCAGGTATAAGATCACACCTGCATGTGACATCAACTTCGGTCCACTGCTCTACGGCTATAAGAAAAGCCAGAGCTTCACAATTGAGAACAACGGAGCCTTTGAGACCCGTTTCATCATCTGCCGCATGGTCACAGACCAGGCGTCACCCGGGAAGCCAGGGTAGGGGAACAGAACACAGACACACACACCAACACACACATGCATTAAAACACACTTTCTATGTGTTTTAAAACAACAAATCAAATTTTACAGTAAAATGAATTTGAGAGAAGCAGCCCAGTGCAGATCTATTTGGTTTGCTGATGAGATATCATACATGCTAAACAATATCTGCTCCAATGTGACAAATCCTTTATTCAAATGTAATATACCTTACAAATGAAAATTCACCGAAGCATCCTTGTGTTGCCAATCCCTGCAAATGTTTTATTGCTTTTACTAGAGGGAATGCACTTCTTTTATGATGATGTTCTGTTCTGTGATGTGAAAGTAAAACTAATTAAAAACAATAACAGTACACATGAAAATTGCCAATATATATCACTAGAGCTACTAGTGGGATGGTGGTAGCTTTATAGAAACGATATCAACAGGCAAATTATTTGTAGGGTAATAAAAACAAATGTGGGCTGTGTGGGCTTTTACTAGGTTTAATGTCCTTTTCAAGATAAGAAAACATAATGTTAAATTGCTCATTACGTACAGTGTGTTCAATTAAGAAATAGCATGTAGTACACAAATTACATAAAAAATGTATTTTAACAAGTGCTGAAGAATACAGTACATTAAATGAAAAGATATGACATTATACATTGTAGGTCTAAATAATGGATTCCAGCATACATATTTTCAAACTACTATTTGTTTGCATACATTAAATTAATCACTTGATTGAATGTCTTCAACACCGTGAACTCTGAGACACACTAATGTGTTCAACTAATGTGTGAAACAGCAGAAGGTCTTTATGCTTTATTAGACCATTCAAATATCAAATATCTTTAAAGATGTGAAATAGTTTTTGTTTGTTTCCTGTGGTACCTGTTCCTAGGGGCCTAGGGAAGAAAATAGCCCAAGAGTGCAATGCAGACAGACCCACTGGTGCAGGGAGCAAGATGAGACGGGAGTCCTTCCAGAAAGACATGAATGTTACACAGGTGAGAGACAGGTGTTGTTTTGTTTGTCTTCCTTAATGAGGTCATACATACATGTATACGCCCGTCCTTATGTGGCAAGTTGAAAAGTCTGCTAAAAGATCCAATAAGAGCAAGTGTGCTGTGATTTTAGCAAGTCTGTGAAGGTTAAGGTTCCTTCAGAAGGTAAAACAATGAAAGAAAGAATATGAAAGAATGAGAAGTAAAACAGAAAATGGTATTGCTCACTAAACAAATTGAAAACATGAAATTATCCTATCTTCCTCTTTAGTTCCATATGATTGATCATGCTGATTAATCTCCAGTATCCTCATCTGTGCCTCTCTGATCCCCCCTTGTTTTCCTCCAGAATCGCCTCAACATGGGGGTATTCTCAGTGTCTCCCTGCACTGGGAGCTTGCAGCCAGGTTCTCAGCAGGTTGTGAATGTGGACTGTGTTGCTGAACAGCTGGGAAACTGGAACCAGGGTTTGCTTATTGACATCAGTGACCGTGACCCCGCAGATCATCCTGACGGCATACCGTACAGACTGCTGGCTGAGGTCTGCAGGCCAAGTAAGAGCTGTGTGATCTTATTCTGTCTATTATGATTAATTAATTTAGCCAAATGGGCCCAGTTCCATGTATGTCATATGCATGTTTTCTCCTGAGATCACTAAGATGGGCACAGACCATCATTCACAAAACAGTTCAAAACTCACAATTTCTGGGTTATCTTGTCCATTAAGATGCTTAATGATCACAAACGTTTTGACAGTGTAAACATTTAGATGGCCTACATCAATTACATATATTTATCTTTTTTGTATCCCAGGTATAGTGACAGACATAGCATCCATCTTTGAAGAACACCATCTGTGCCATGACAGCAGTCTGCTCTCCTCCGAGCGGTTTTTCAGTGCTGAAGGCATTTATGTCCAGGATGAGAACAAGTTTATTTTCAACAAAGTACTGATTGGGCGAACTGCCCAGGCCCGCTTCAAACTCACCAACAACAGCAGGGTGCCCTGTGTGCTCAATTTGGCCATCAAATATGGTGGTGTTAAGGTAAGGAATGTAAAGCTCTGTGGGAAGATGCAGGAACAAATGCACTGAGGAGTCTCACTGACTGTAGTATATGGTCTGCAGCATGTCAATCATGTGTTGTATTTCCTTTTCAGACTTCCCGTACCGTGGAGGTCTTTGATTTGTCTGAAACAACACTGAGCATTCCTGGCCAGTCACAATCATTCGCCACAGTCACCTTCACACCTCAGACAATACAGTGCTACAGTGCAGTGTTTGAGGCCGCAATGGAGGTACCCAGCAGGTACATGAGATCATCATATAAGAGCACCCTCAGTAATAGGCTGAGGTTACCAAAAATCCCCACAGAACGCTACAGGAAGTCTTTTCTACCTGTGGCCATCACACTGTATAACTCCTCCCCTTTCTGCATGTGCAGTACAGTTTCAACATCACAGACTATATTTTGTTCATCATCAGGTGCAATATTTCAGTTTGTTTGTCCTTTTCTTAACTACAGCTGTAAGTGTTGTCAGGCAACAGTATCATATTTTGCTTTACTGCACTGACCACAGCCCACCAATTTTGTTCTGTTTGTTCCAGAATGACACCAACATTTAAGAGCAAGGTGCTGGAGTTTGACCTGATGGGAGAGGGCAATCTGCCCAGCGTGTGTGTGGTGCGTCCAGCTCTGAGGAACAGCAGAGGAAGCCCATTGCTGCAGTTCACACGAGTGTTAGTAGGACGCAGACAAACCCGACCCCTGGTTCTGCTTAATGATGGAAATGTTACAGCTCAGGTGGGAGAAGATATTTTCTTTAATACGTTTATTGTGTGTGGAGATTTAAAATCTGTTCTTGGTACAGCTAAAACAACCAAATTCTGTATGTACACATATGAAAATAATACAGTAATTATGGTTAAGGTAGACCTTGGCAGATTTGTCAATAAAGGTGCATTGGGATTCTTTTTTTGTGCAGGTCCAGATTGACATGCTGGATAAACATGGATTGTTTACTCTGAAAGCTGCTCCTGGCAACACTTGCAGTTCTATTTCCACCACACAAATTGAGAGCACCACAGACTCAGGTACAATCTTAACCTGTTTGTTCTTAACAATGTGTAATTAGCAGTTTGCACAACACAATATAATTTCTGCTAACTACATAATTTCCAAGGTGCTTTTTGCGATAAGGTAAAAATGGTTTTTGCTTCCTGTGCTGCTCCCAAGCAGTGCCTCTATTATTACTGTTGCTGCTCGGTATGATAGACGTTTATTCATATCAACTATCATTAAAAGTTCCTATTCAATCTAAAAATGCAATAGACTTTAGTGGACTCCCTATGTCCACATATTTGCTTAGACACTTCTAAGCAATGCAAACATAAATAGATGTCAACTGTAATTGCAACCCAGCTCGAATTTTCATTTTACACTGGAAATAATGAAATTGCAAGAAAGTAGAAAGAGCTATTCTTACCTATAGTATGTGCTCTGTACTATCACAGTGTCCTGATCCAATCCACTGGGTCAGACTATTGCTTGGATGACTGTTTTTATACATTAAGGGTATAGGACCCAGACCTGCTTCATAACCAATGCAACGGTGGACCTCTCAATTAAAAAAAAAAAACCCATCTGACTATAAATTACTTGTCCGTTTCCATTTGTAACTTTACAATTCTATAAAAATATCAAACTCATGAAGGTTGATGTACAATATAAATATAACTCAATTGGGATGAACCAGAGATCTTTTTTTTATTCCATAGATACTGTACTTATCAGCATGCAAGTTGACTGCTGTTATTTGTGTCAGAGATGTGAGAGTATTTTGCTAGTTTCAGCTTATACAGCTGTAAGGTGCTTACCTCAAGCAGTGTGAAAATAAGTGAAACTTACAAACTTGCCACACAATTTAAAAGACTTTGTGTAGTTCCCTCTGGAACAGAGGTCTTTCTACAGCAACAAACTATATTTATGGATAAAAAAAAATAAATGCAAAAATGACACCAGAAGTGGGTTTGGTTTTCTGCTTAATATATTGCAATAATGTTGTTTTGACACAATCCTCTCTCCTGCGATAGAGACAGTCATGACTTTATTTCTCACTGATTACACATTTCCTTTTCCACAGAGCATCACTTTGTGCACAGAGCAATCCTGAAGCTGGATGTTAACCAGCAGGTGGAGTTTGAGGTCAGCTTCTGCTCTGAAAAGCCTCTGGATGTCAAGGCCAAGCTGTCACTGCAGGTGGAGGACAACCAGTACAGCAATACCATAATACAAGTGACCGGAGAAGCTTACCAGCAAATCGTGTCTCTTGACAACATCAGCAGGTCATTGCTGGAAATAGATCAGGACGATGATGAGGGAGGTAAGAGAAGAAAGAAGGACAGGAGAAATATCATGTGGTAGGAATGAAAAGGGCAAGCTGGGAAGTTTATTAATCAACTAGAGTAGCAACCGCTCCCTGATAGTTCACAGAACAATTCTGTAAATTACATTATTTCTTAATTAAGATTCTAGTTACTTTCTTGACTTTTCTACAAATCATATTTCTCTCTTGTAGGTAATTATGAGATGCTGAATTTTGGTGACTGCCATGTAGATAGGCCCTACCAAGAAAGTTTCACCATGACCAACCACAGCAGCGACCAGGTGGTGAGATTTGAGTGGCCTCCTGCTGGATCCCACATCTCCTTTGCACCACAGGTAAAGCATGAATGGAAGGAATGCATGTGTGGGAATAAAGAGATTTAAATGAAGGTATCTCAGTCTCTTTTTTTTTTTTAATTAGGCTTACACTGCGTTGCGTGTATTCAAAAGAATCAACTTCCCTTTTGTCTTACAGGTGGGACACCTTCATGCTAGTTGCTCTAAGGAAGTTACTGTCAACTTTTGCTCCAATCAGCCAGTGACTCTGACTAGCCAGCCAATGAAATGCAAGATTAGTCAGGTGGAGTTCCAGCAGCCACCAGAGCAGGTGGCCGACTGGGATGACCGACAGAGGACGGTGCAGTGGGTGACTTCTCCCAAGCAGGCTTCAGGAGCACCACAGCCGCCTGTGAAGAACAAGGTAAACTTACTGACTATGAAAGAGATGCTGATGAGAGAGTTCATTTACGTTTAGGAGACATGTGCATGTTTGTGTGCAGGTTGTAAAGACAGACCCTGAGCCCTGCTGCTCCGTGGTAGACGGCTCCCAGTGGGAGTTGGAATTGCGTATCAGCACAGTTTGTGACTATGTGAAGTTCAGCTGCAACACCGACCCCATCCACTTCAAAGAGACCATGCTTTACCAAACCAGGCTGCACCAGTAAGTCAGACTTATATGCTATGCAACTGTTGTAGTGTTGGAATGAATGTTGTAGTATATCTTTATTGTGTGTGTGCAGGCTACAGATAGTGAATAGTGGCACTGTCAATCTGGAATTCTCCTGGCAAGTCTTCATGGATGCAAGAAACAGCTTCGTAAACAATGACCAAGGAGGTACTCTATTAATACTATTGTAATTCATGAGGTCAAGTTATCACCATTTGATATCCGTGTTGTATTCTTGCTTGCTTGATGCTCAATGATTGAATTTGATATACCTTTAACACTTTTCCAAAAAGAGTTTGTGAGTAAATGTGAACATGTGTTGCCTTTTACAGATGGGAACCTTACCTCTCGACCAGGCAGCAGGTCAGGAGGACTGTTAACTGAAGTCCGTCCTGCCAGCGCTCTGGCCAGCATGACTTCTCTTCTGATGGGGAATCCTGAGCTTCCACCAATCAGCATCAAGCCCAGCATCGGGGCTATCGAGCCTGGTGCCATTCAGGATTTCAGGATACGTTTTTCACCTCTGGAAGTGGCCCAGTTTCAGGGCAGGCTAGTGTGCAGGTACAGTTACAATTGGCATATAAGTGAAAATTCCCTGTCAGAGCTTCTCAGCCATCCTGAAACTTTTTCCAAGATTTCCACACTGTTCAGTGCTGCACCTAATAAAAAAAATTAGTTGGCCAAATTTATTTCCCTTTCACAATACATTTTACAGGCTTGGAAACATGAACATGAATAGACATGAATAGATGTCCTAACAACAATTAATAAGACACATTGTTGTTTTTCTTTCAGTATCCCCAACTTGCAGGATGGGGATCAGACTCCCTGTATCTCAGTGTGTGGTCGTAGCCTGTTGCCCCACTGCCACTTTGACTTTGAGGACTCAGACTATATCAGTAACCGCCGTAACCCTGAATTCAGGAGCCCTCTGGACCCTAGCACCAGGGTCATCGAGATCAACTCTGTTGGATTATCTGTGCCATCAACAAGGTAACAGAGAGAGAGGAGTTGAGCGCTTTTATCTTCATCTCTATGAGCCCTAACACTTTGTATATATGCATCTTCTTTTTTGCATCACAGATGTTTCAGTGTGATTAACCCAACCAGTAAACCCTACTCCTTCAAGTGGAGGTGTGAGGACACAGGTGGCAGTCCATTCTGCTGCCCCACCCCTTGTGGCACCATATTGCCTGGAAAAAAAGTAGAAGTAAGGATGGAAACACACATAGAAATAGTCGTAGGTTGCTTTGTTGAAGATTCCTAACTGAAATGACCAGGAGGTATCTAATTGGCATCCATCATAAGAGCTGGTCTAATTCTCTAAATGCCAAGGGATGATACATCAGTGTTACTTTGGCCATGCCACAATTCCTTGATGGAGCATAAATATTACAATAAATTTAAATTTCTATATAAAAATACTAATTATTTCCATCTAACTTGAGTGGACAGGAGAGTGGGACATTTTCAACGAAGCAACAATTTCATTTAAAGTTTATGTCATCCAATTTACCTTGTTCCATCCCTCATTTTCTATTGCACATCAGTCAGTCACAAACCCTCCTCAGTTTAATTTTTTTTGTCTCCATTTCATTAATGTTTCAGTGTTCCTGTCTCCCCATGCATGTCCCACTTTATCACAACACATCTAATATAATTTCATTTCTTCCATTTAATCTAATCTCATTTTAATTTTATCTCACCTCGTCTCATCTCTTCAATTTCTAGCTCTAACTCGTCTGATCCAATCAGTTCTCGTTTGCTCATCACTCTTCCCTTCCATCCTTCCTCATCTTTATTCCTCTCACCCTTATTATGTGCCTTTCATACATTTCCTTATTTCTTCTTTTTGTGCACACACAGGCATACACACACACTGACACACACAAACACACACACATACTCACAGCCAATTCTATTCACTTGCTTTGTCTGTGTGTGCATGCAGGTGTGTTTTGAATATGTGGCTGAGCAGCTGGACACAGTGGAGTCATTCTGGAGCTTTACCATTGAGACTCTGTCGCTGACCGTCCCCTTCCTGTGTGTGGGCACCGCTAAAGAACCACTTGTCTATTTCGATAGACCACACCTTGACTTTGGAGAAGTGTTTCTTGGTATGTACCATATATAGACACATACTCCTACATACATTACATAGTGACATATCTATCAAAATGTATGTATTTCTTTTTTCTTTTTATTTATTTCAACAATATCACATGCTCACGTCGGACTAAGATGGGGTTAAGCTTAAGCAACTAAAAGCACTTGGTTAGGGTTAACAGCTACAGCTAACTAACAGAAATATGAACACTGATATTGACTATTCATCTTAAGTAGATTTATTTTAATAGATTTATTGTGAAAATCACATTCACATATATATGCATAGCGTTGACAATTGCCTTGAAATAAACTAATCATGATGTCTTAAAAACATTGCAACATTGTATGTGTGTGCATGTCTGTCTGTGTGTGTGTGTGCAGGTCGCAAAATGGAACAGAAAGTTAATCTTGTTAATGGAGAGGAGGCGCTTTTCCACTTCTCTGTCATGCAGTCATCTCTTCTGTGTGATGACCAGCAGTCCAGCCTCATTTTGCAGCCCATGACTGGCACAATGTCACCCAAAGACAGGTTAATAACACTTTAACATACACTAAACAAAACAAAATCACTGACTGCATGATCAAATGTGCATCTGGCATGAGGTGGTGACATGGTAAATATAAAAGCTCTGGAGGAAGTTGCAGATCGTTTCACTACTAATTACATTTGGTACAGCTATGACTTAGGACTCCACCTCGTAAAGAGCAGTGCATCGGTCAATAGTTGTGAACTTCTTGCAGGTTTCCGCTGTCAGTGTCCTTCACGCCTTGCCAGGAAGGCCCTGTGAGCTTCAGATTGGTTCTGAAGGTGAAGAGAAAGTCAGAGCCACTCACACTCACAGTAAAGGCTGACTGTTTCAGCATGAGCACTTCGGTTCAAGTTGAGAAGCCAGAAGGAGGCCTCAGAGAGATTAACCCTAACCACAAAGACACTGTAGACTTTGGAAAGGTCAGCCGACTTTCACCTCAAAGACACAAATACTCATGTACAGGATTATTTGCCTTTGTGTGTGCAGCTGAAACATGACACTTACTCCTCTGTATGTGTTGGCATATACACAATTTTAGGTGGGGATTTCAGAGCAATCCACCTGTAATTTCCTGGTGTCCAACCTGTCAAGATTCACCCTTGAAGTGAACTTTGACCTAACAGGTCCCAGTGAGCTGCTGCAACACTTGCAAGCAAAGCCACAAAATGATACTATTGAGGTTGGGAAGCAGCTGCAGTCTTCACTCTTCTTCAGTCCACGGAACATTTGTAACCTCCGGGATGTCAGCATGAGTATCAAGGTGAGATGCTGATTTTTTAATCAGGTTTTGTGAGGGTGTTTACAACAGTACCAAGCTAGTTTGGCCTCATTCTGCACCGGCAAGAATAACTAATTGAACAGCCGTAGACAATATTTAAAATTGAAAAAAAAGTCTATCCATATATACTTCATGAAAATAAAGCTGCCATTCTTTTTAATGTCTATAAATGTTCTATATTTCCATGTTTATTGGGGTGGGATTTGTGTTATTTTCTTTCTTGGTCTCTAACCCTTTTCCCACTGCAGGTGAAGCATGGGCCAACATTTACATTTGCCCTTGAAGGCAGAGCTGTAGCACCTAGCCTTGACTTCTCCTTCACCAAGCACAACTTTGGCAAGTGCATCCTGTACAGTCCGGGCATGGTGCCGGCCTCCCAGACTCTAGTGATCAGCAATAAAGGCAAAAGGGACATCAGGTAGCTGTGTGTGTTGGTCTGTTTCTCCATGTGTTTGGTAAAGATATTCATTGGACAAAATGTGCAACTACTCGGAATGCTACAGTTGAAAAGTCTTTTTTAAAAGCCATCTTCCTCCTTAGTGTCCAGTGCCAGTTCAAAAACACCTCTTACCTAGAGTTGGACTTCCAACCAGATGTTTTGTCCCCTGGTGCTGTGATCGAGGCACCAATCAACTTCTATCCTTGTGAGCCGCGCCGTTACCATGAAAAACTCATCTTCATCCTAAACAGCTGTGTAACAAAACATGTGGACATACTGGGGCAAGGCATCGAGTTGAAGGTGAGAGGGAAGTGGGCATGGATCTTAGACCAAACTGACCATGCTAGAAGGAGAATATTTAACTTTGGCTGAGGACCCTCAGAGGTACTCACTGGCGTATTGACTTGGCGGGTTTAACAGCTGAAGCCATGGAAGCAGTTAATTTGTGAGTTATCCAACATGTAAATTATCCAATAATAGATAAACTACATATATTCTTTGTACATTGTGAAAAATTCGGCCTTATGGTTGCTAGTATAGCACTATGGACAACTATGGGCTAACTAGTTGAGCTGACAAGCAATGGTAATTCACCAAAGGGCAGAGCAGACTGGTCTTTGTGGGGAAAGAGGTTTAAATGCTAAAACTGAGCATTTTAGACAAGAGAATGAAGACGTCAGACAGACAGTTAACATGTTCAAGTAGAACCCCAAAAATAAGCATAGTATGTACCCTTAAAAATGTGTTGTTTTAAATCTAACTATCTTGTTCATGTATTATTCTGTCCTAGTTGGAGGTGGAGGACCCAAGGCAGAGGAAAGTGAAACTAGGTTCTCTGATGTTGGGTCAGAGGGTGAAAAAACAAGTAGTCCTGGTCAACCGTAGCCCATTAAACCTTGCCTTTACTTTGGTGCTTAACACAAACACACCACTGGACCCAAAGGTAGGTAACACACACACACACACGCTCTCCAATAAACAGTGGCCTGCACAATAAACACTTATCTTCTCCTCCATCGCTCCTCTACCTCCAGGATCTGTCATTCAGTCCAGAAGGTGAGCTGAACCTGAAAGCCGGTGCTGGGTCATGTAATGTTGAGATCCAATTCTCACCTCGTCAGCACATACCTCCCTTCTCTGCTGAGCTGCAGGCAGAGATAGCAGGCCTGTTACACCCCCTGCTGACCATCCAGGGCTGCTGCCAGGTAAACTGTGAAGGGAATCCCCTGTAAATTTACAAGACTGGGGCAATGATACCTTTGCTTAACAGTTTTTATTCCAAAGTAATGTAATTTTTTTGTGTGACTATTTATATACACATACAAATTAGGCAGCTGTCCATTGTCAATTTTTCTAGAAGCCGAATTTATTGAGATGAATGGTATAAAGTGGATCTCCATTGAAACTTAGTGCAATTCATTTTAAGGTTGGTTTGTATAAGCTCTACTCCGTACTTTGATAAAGTCATGTTTACCACCTGTTATAATTGTAACTATAAGGGTGTGGAGGTCCAGCTGGACCGGGACCGCCTAGCATTTGGAGCTGTTGTCCAGCGCTGCCAAGCCAGGAAGAGGATTGTCATGAAGAACACAGGAGACATTGGTGCTAGGTAAGATTAGATATTATACAATATATGATGCTATTGCAATTTCAGTCATAAACCATACACCAAAAAACATACACATCTATATTTACTTAGGATTGCTATACTAATGCTAGACTTCACAGGGTTACACAATAATAACGGTAAAAAACTCTCATGATCTTGATGAATCTGGTGATAAAAAATAATAAATTAGCGTCTTTTCTATAGAGACTCATAACTTGATATGGATGGATTTATATCCTTTTTGTTGTTTGTTGTTTTGTTTGTCTGACTTGCAACCAGGTTCAAGTGGAAATCAGAGATTTTTCCTCCAGGGCTGTCCATCACGCCAGCTGAAGGCTACATCTGTCCAGGCATGGAGGTTCCACTTGAAGTGACTTTTGCTCCTGTGGAACTGATTAATGACGCCAGATATGAGAACCTGTCTTGTAGTGTGGAGGGATCCTCCTCACCCATCACCCTTACTGTAACAGGCTCCTGCATTGTAGCCTCCACAAGCAAAGAGGTTTGATTGATGCGTTTTTATACACAATGTTATATAATGAAGTAAAAAAAAAC
>JAOWBC010000049.1:21808389-21819587 GCA_028566105.1 Hypoplectrus providencianus | reverse complement strand
AAGCTGTTTCACACCATCGACTCTGATAACACCAGGTCAGCACTCCTGTACATCTACTGAGTGTGTGTGCGTGTGTGCGTGTGTGTGTGTGTGTGTGTGTGTGTGTGTGTGTGTGGTTCCTGCGGCGTACAAGATGACTGTGTTGCTGCATGAAATAAATTTGCATGCAGTTCTGCTACATTAATGCATGTGTAGGTGGTTACCACACTGTGCCTTTTTTTTGTTTGTTTTTTTGATCACATCTCACTATCAAAAAAAAAGTGAGGCGAATCACAGCTGCTTTCCTGCTGCACAGCCTCTGTATCACACTTTTCCATAGTGTGTGTGTGTGCATGTGAGAGCTTGGGCAAAATGTATGTAATTTATCCTGCAGCCAAAAAATGTCATATCCAGCTCTGAAAGCTCTTTTTATGGGCAACCTTTTGTGCCAAATCCCTTTACAGTAAGTGACACCTTTAATATGACAAAATGGAAAAAATAATAAAGGGAGAAAAGATAAGCAGACAGTGACAGGAAATGACGAAGAGAAAAGTGAAAAGTGAGCGTTACCTGTATTTACATCTCTCTCTCTCCTCATTGGTTTTTGCATCAGTCATCCTAACCTCTCTCTACAGTTCATCTACTGCTCCTTAGGACACTGCGCTCACATTGGCTCTCATTAAATCAATTTATTGACCCTTTATAATCGGCCAATCAGCTCATCCAGCCTGCAATCAGAATAAGTGTGCTGACACAGTGGGATGTGAGTAATCAAAAGACTGGCTCCGTTCATTTACACACCCTCCGAAACCTGCAGGGACTCGAAATAAAATGAACCCAAGCATAACAAAAGCTGACCTTTATAGCTGTTGTAGAATTGAATTAGGTTCAATATATAAATCCTGCAGCAGGCTCAGCCATTAGTGGAGATCTTTTTTCTTTTTTTAAATCAGTGCAGCAAGCGGACCGTGCAACCGCCGCCATCTCTCTGACGTCAGCCATCTTGCCTCCTGGAGGTGGTTGCGCTTTATAAATCTTATTCGCTGCAGTGCGTGCAGTCAGAAAAGTTTCTTCTTATTACAGCGAAGTGGATTTGGCCACCACATGCCAAGCCTCAGCATTATCATGTGACAGCAGATAAGGTTATTGATTGGCCTGAGTAAAAGAAGAAATGACGGCGTAAGGGTTTCCTGAAGAAGCAGGAAGTTGATGGATGGGGAGGAGGGACGGAGCGGGCAGAGACTGAACGCTGTCCTGCCTTCAGTCATTCGTCTATCTGTCTCTGTCACTCTGTGGCTTCCCCTCATCTCCAGCTGTCTTTCACATGTTTATTGGGTTTTTGTTTCCTGTTTCCATCCTGTCCTTTAAATCCTCCCTGTTTGTATGTGAAAGACTTTAACCTTTCATCTCTTTTTAGTTTGCTCCATTTTTGCCCACTGTTGCTTCTTGTTGATGAAAAAAAAAAAAGCTAGAAAAAACTATATATTCAATAGGATTTATTTTCCCATTTGTTGTTATAACCTTAAGTAACAGGTAACTGCCATCATTGCACTGCAATAAAGATGAAGAAATCATAATAGACACTTTAAAAGATATTTCATTAAACTTTATTGCACATAAGTGTAAAAAGCATGAACGTGAGGCTGAGTGTGAGGCAGAGGAGCAGCTTCAGTGTCAGTGAAGGACTTTAAGGCCCAGTACTGAGTGTAGCTGACCTGTCAACACAGATATGCACTGATATGAACACATTTTTATTGATTTAATTTTACAAAACAAAACAATTCAGAAATCTTTGAATTAAAAATTGAGTTATTGTTTAATATGCACCCTTCTGACTAACTTTTCTTATTCATATTCGTGCAAAATTTGCACTATGCACATTGAAAGTGTCCATTTTCATGATAGTGTTTAGTGGGGTTTTTTCCCCTGTGGTGATGCATTGCAAATATTAAAAAAATTACATGTTTTCACATTTCAAAGAACTCTTTTTTTTCTACGAAGTTGTCAGTGTCAACACATTAAAGCTTCACAACAAGAGCCCATCAAGTATCCTTACTCAGCTTGGCCCCAGGGCAAATTGCCTCCTCCTCGATGTCATGCAGAATGATGTCCCTGGATACAGGAAGGTCAGATTTTTGCAGCTGCTAACTGACCTATCACTGTCAATTAAGCATCCACTGAAGAATGTATTGCTTCAGTCAATGAAGTTATGTAAACTGGAATTCTTTTAATTTACAGAAAACAACTAGAACACATAAAAACAGTTGTCAGTTTGAAGCATTAATGAAACTTTGAGGGACAATAAATCCAACCTACAAGCTGCCTGCATCACTTGCAAAAACATAATTACAGCTTTTTTTCTATTGTGTAACAGCAGCATCTGGATCTACCATTTGGATAGTAAAAATGTGTCACTTCTAATATAGCCATGCAGCTAAATGTTGGAATGGTTACAACACTGACAAACATGCCCGAATCCATTACATATGTAATTGGTAAACAGGAGAAAACACTTAATGTTGGGTAAAACTCCAGCGTTAGTGGATATTTTTAAAGCCCATCTGTCTCAGGGCTGAATCAGGATTCACTCTGGCAGCGAGCGTTTAGTGCGACTGCTTCTAAAGAAAATAAACAACAGCAATTATCAAGTCATGCTAAATAACAAGGATCAAGGAACTAAACATCATCAAATGGCCGTGGTCATTTAATGAGACTTTAATTAATTAGATAACAATGAAAGAGTGATTTTCAAACCTCAGCCACAGCGTTTTTCCCTTTAATGCACAACATTTACTGATGTATAATTAAGACGAAGAGAGACACAGATGGAGTCGTTCCGCCTGTCTCCTCCCCTGTCCCCACCTCTCCCATCATCTCTTACATCTCACATCCCTCTCCTGGCTGCTTCTTCTTTTTCTTTCCCTTTCATTCCTCTCCTCTCTTGTTCTTCTCCATCTCTCCTGGTAAGTCTTTTTGTGAAGAATTCGCTGCCAAATGAGTCCCTGCACAGTGAACTGAGCATGAATGATGGCAGTGGATTGATTCAGACTCCTGTCAAAGACTCTTGTTAGATCGCTCCCTGCCTGCCAAAACCCAGCAGTGTGTATGTGTGTGTATGTGTGTGTATGGGTGTGTGAGAGAGAGTTATTGAGACGGCATGCATAAAGCCTTTCCTCTGTTTCTGACCCTGCTGTTCTCCATCCTTTTTCCTTCCTTCCTTCCTACTTTCCTTTCTTCCCTCCCTCTCTCTCCCTCTGCTGCTCCTCTGCTGTGCTGTCATAGTAATGTTGACACTAAGGAACTCTGTGGTAAGTGGCCTGCCTACACACACACACACACACACGCTCACACACACACTCCCCCCTCCCGCTGCCCTCATTCTCTCTCTTATCTATTATTAAAAACTACTTCTCAGTTGAAATGCTGTTATTTTTCTCTCATATATATGATATCAGTTCAGCTACTGCAAATAATACTGTGGCTCCAAAAGTTCTATAAATCTTGTGTCAATTTTCTTTTGTCTGTGTGTGTGTGTGTGTGCGTACAGACTACTTTGCCAAGCACATGGGGGACTATGAGGGAGTTCTGGCCTCACTGGAAACACTCAACCATTCCATCCTTAAAGCCATGGACTTCACCAAGAAGGTACAAGTGTGTGAGAGAGTAGTGTGTTCTTGCAATTGCCTGAATTCTGCTTAGGTTGATTCACAAGAGGTGATGGTCTGAATCCATTGGCAACACCTATCCAGCTGTAGATGCTTTGATTATATTTGTGGCAGAGAAACTTTGCCATGGCGCATTTTAAGGTGAGCATATTCCCCTTTTTCAACCTTGGCAGTTTGAGTGTCTCATGTCAAACCAGTTCTATATGTGTAGATGGTTCTGTAGCAGCACCAACTCTATACTGGTTTGATCCATGGACTGATTATGTCAGGGGATTGTTGAAGGACTATTTTGACCTACAAGACAGACTCAAACCTGCAGGACAGATCTGATCTGATTTGTTTACTGCAGTGTAAGCAAAACCAGGTAGTCTGTACTCATTAGCTTCTTAGACCTAGCAGGCTAGCGTTAGCTTACAACAAAGGCTAACATTCACTTACATTTAGTGTTTATAAGAGCATGAACACTGTCCACAGAGATCAAGACAAGCATGTTTGGTGCTTTGTTCACTATGAAGACTTGCAAAGCCAAAAACATGAGTAGAGAAGCAATGTAGTCCCCTATTGTTGTTGTTATTTACAATGGCAGCCGCTGCATCCCCCTCAGCTGAGCCAAACATACAGCAAATAGGACAGTGTGTCTCAGTGAGTGTGTGTGTGTGCTGGTGCATCATGGATGTCAAGTTTCTCCCTGGTCATTGTTTTGATTGTTATGTTTTTGTGCATGTGTTGTGTGTGTGTTTGTGTGCGTGTGTGTGTTTGTGTGTGAACGGGCATGTGTGGCAGTCAGCTGGAGAATTCTGATGTGTTATCCTAGTTTTTCCCGTGTGCTATATATAGCACTCATGTTAGAAATCTGCTTTGTGTGTGTGTGAGTGTGCGTGCGTGTGTGTGTGTATGTGTGTAGAGCATTCTGACTCTGCTCGGTGTGTCTCTGTATCTCTATCCAACAGCTCTGTCTTTATCTTTCTTTCAGCTGCAGGCCATTCAGCAACACACAAACACACACACACACACACACACACACACACACACACACACAAAACACTTGCCCTCACTCACACACAACCTCAGGCCAGTTTCTCTCTAATGAGCAGCCATTGTTCAATCAATCAGCTGAGTGTCTCTCTTGTTCTACTGCTGTATCTCTTGTGCTCTCTGTTCTTTTCGCTCTCATTCATACCATCCTTTCCCCTCTCTCTCTCTCTCTCTCTCTCTCTCTCTCTCTCTCTCTCTCTCTCTCTCTCTCTCTTTCACACACACACACAGATGCGCACACCCACACACACCTCTATCTGGGGCTGTGATATCATTATACTGTCTGTTACGGGCAGTGTAGACGCGCTCCAACAGTACTGTGAACCAGCTCAAAGAGTCAAGTAGCCAGAGTGAGGCACAGACACTGCTGACGAGTCAAATATTGATGGAGGTTTTATGTGTGTTTCAGATTTCACAGCTACAATAGATTTTACTGCAGAGAGAGGGCTGGGAGGCTAACTATCTCCAAATACGGTCCAGAGGCTTCCAGTCATTTAGCAAACATTTATTTTTAGATCCTTCTGTTGCATTGCAGTGTTTCCTCAGCCTCTGTGTGTTGCTCCTATGTTCACTCCTGTGCTGGTTTATCATACGGAGTGTGACCACTGCACTGTGGCTCAGACAGGAGCTGATTATGAGCTAAGTAGAAAAACTGCAGGAGCTCAGCATGGTACAAACCATAACTCTATCATTCATTTTATTAAAGGCAGTCTAGGGATGAGTGGGGTTTCAATACAATGCCAGCCAGCAAGGTGCTGCATCGGCCAATCAAATGCATGCAAGCACACACTGCTGGTATATTACTTTAGTGTATTGTGTTGTTACGTGACCAACGTCATTTCTGCTTCACAATCTTTGCAGCGAAAGACAAAATAGTCGCAACAAAGAATACTCTCCAGAGATGTGACATCCCCTTTGGTCCATCCAATATTTTCACTTACTTATACATCCTATAAATAATCTCTCCACATATATGGGTATGATAAGTATTATAAGTACAGTGGAACCTCTAGATACGAATTTAATCCGTTCCAGAAGCGAGCTCGTATCTAGAGTTGCTCGTATCTAGAAACATGAAATTCCATAAGAATGAACTAAAATACAATTAATCCGTTCCTGGGCACCCCAAAATGCAATTTCCCCTGCCTAAAACTGACCTTTTCCACCCTAAATATTACTTAAATAAGTACAATTACAATTACAACATTACAATACTACATAATAAATACAATAAATAAATAATACATACTGTAAATAAATTGATTGCACTAACCACAGAGTAAGACGATCTTGGTGAACGGAGAGTAGTGTAGACAGTGGAGGGGAGGGAGGAGAGTGGTGAGACGAACGTATTTACGTAACTTATTTTATTTTTAACTTACGTTTTAAACTTACATTATAAACTTACATTTTAACTTAGCGGTATGAGAGGAAGCACGAACTGACGCCAACATCGGCGTCCCCGAAGGCGCTCGGCTTCGCTCGGCTTTACTCGGCTCGGCTCGGCCATACGCCTACGAAGCGTCCCCAATGTCTCGGTCGGCTATACTCGGCTCGTATCTTGGATTTTTGCTCGTATCTAGGGGCGAAAATACAGATCGAGCTCAGCTCGTATCTTGGAAAACTTGTATCTTGGGACACTCGTATCTAGAGGTTCCACTGTATTCAAGTCATGGACTCAGACTCGATTTGGGCTTGTAGACCAAATTTTGCAATTCATGACTCGGCTTGTCTCAAAGCCCAATTTCGGGACGCTTCATTTCTTCTCATTTCGGCACTGTTGAGAATTGTAACCTCTGATGCTGGTATCTGCCTAATTGACCACTGTTAGATTGTTTGCTGTAGAACAGAATGAGTACAGCGATGCATACAAGGTGCAAGCAGTTTCTGCAAATAAATAACAGCAAATAAAGGACGGAGTAATCATTGCATACGGCTGGAAATTAAATGCAGTAAATAACACTTCATAGTAAACAAACACATTTAGATGAGTATCACTCATCTAATATTAACAAGTGCTGTTTTAACCCTGATTCAGGTAGCCTCTATATCTGCACTGGGAATAATATGGAAATGCTCAACATGAACATCAATAGTAACTACTCCTTTAGATTAATGAGGCAATTCGCAATTATGCTAACAAATGGAGACTGACTTTCAAAGAGTCCAAAAATACGCCAGATGCTAAACAACACCATCAGGAGAGGAAAATAACATGTACACACTCATTTCACTTCACTATGAGCACGACTTACATCATCAGTGACTGCTGCACCGCTGCAAACATGTCGTGGAGAACGTGAGGGAGGAAAAAGAAAACACTCACTTCATTATAAATGCATGAATACATAAATGTCTATACAACTGAAGAATTGATGATGAACATGCACGATCACTCAAACTTGCACATTGAGGACTCAGACTTGGGCTCAGGCATATAAAGGATTTTCCCAACAATCTAAAAACTACATGGAATCACCAAATTATAAAAGACTTTTGAATGTGTACATGATTTAGATTTTTTGATTTTGATTGATTTTGGAAGAAGTGAATGACCTTTCAAATGGTGACAGTTTGTCATTATGTCTAATCTAGACCTTTTTTATTTCTATATCAGCTCTTTGAAGGTGCCAGAATGGAGAACATGAGGCATCTTGTATCTGGACTCAGACTAAGCCTTGATAAATCAGACTTAGTCTTGTACACTGGGTACTTGATCTTGACTCGATTTATGTCTTGACTACAAAGCTGCTGTATATCAACTTGTGCATTTCAGATTATAGATCCCCATCTGGATGAAACTAAATGACTCTTTTAGCCTCCAGGCCCTGCATCAGAATAGATAAGGTTATGCTCTTAATGTTCTTAAACAATATCAAACAAACATCTAAAACAATGTTTATGTATTTTTATAGTTGAGGATTCTTGTACCCTGTTTCATAGGTTACAAGTATCCTCACCTTCACCTTTAACGTTCAAACTGATACCTTTGTCTACTTCAAGTCAAATCGTGCAGATTCACTCTAAAATTTGAACCTTTTACTAAAAGTCACTTCTCATATCCTTTGAGCAACTCTTTCATTATGGTCATGGTTAGTCAATTCTTGTTTCAAAGGGAGCCTCTTCAGAGTCTGGAGCTTATCTGCTCCTCAACCAGGGTCTAAGTGGACAGTGTGAGTGCTAATCCACTGGTAGGGATAAGAGCCTAAGTCACTGGGCTGCCAGTAAGAGCTGCATATGTTTCAATTTTACCCTGTAAAGCAGGAGCAGCGGTGAGGCTTATTTCCTTATCTCTTCTTCTTGCACACATCTTTGTCTTTACAGTTCACTGCCTCCTCTCTGTACTGTTGGTCTCATTACTTACCTCCTCACCCTGCCCACAATCTACTGCAGTCCCCTCTGTCTCATTTGTCTCGCCTGCATTCTGTCATGGTGAAAAAAAGATTGAATAATTCCATATTGTAGACGTCAAGCGATAGATAAGTAATCAATACATAGTGAATAAGAAAACAGTCACAGAGACTGGTTGTTGTTTTTTTACTTAAAAAAAAAGGTTTCTAGACAACATCCATGTAAACTGAAGATAATTTCCAAATTGATGCAGATGTGAGGAGGCGGAGTGGGTGGAGCTAAGAGACAGAGCGTGATATTAGCTGGAGCAGGAGGCTGGAGCCGGAGCGCTGGCCTTTTAGAGCCCAGTGAGAATTGATTAGCTCTCCATTCACCTCAATGAATATAGACACACAGAGAAAGACTGAGTGGAATAGGATGGCAGACTTTGTACTCAGCTGTTACCTACAGTGAAGTGTGGTGGCGGGTGGGGGGGTTATACTGCTGGAATTTATACCCCAGCAGTATTGACTCTGCTATGGTGCCAAAACCTTGCCAATTCCCCAGCCTGAAGCCTGCTCCTGGAATTAAACATATTGCACAGTGTGCAAACTGCGAGAAACCAGAGAGATCCTCTTTGTGTGTGTGTCGCCATCGCTCATCATCCTTCCCTTGGCACTCCCAGGGGGACAGCCAACACACTAATAATTCATGCAAATGTGATCTTTCCATTCACTTCATGCAGTATTAATTATTTTGACTGTCAAGGTATCAATTAGTGGAAGCAGTCGCTGCTGCCCATCTTAAGAGGCTCATGAGATTCAGCCAACGATCTGATCATAAAGTAATTAGTGTTGATTAATAAACTCAAACCACCTCTGACCCCACATCACATCAGTCCTGGTATTAATTCTAACTATCCTGCTAATTCACAAAGGAAGCAGCAGAGGTATTTCAAAGACAAAATTGCCTCGAGATGGTGAGATTACTGCAGCAACTTCAGAGATGAAGAAACAGAAGATCTGCGTCATGTCTGTTACCTGTGTTACCTATTACTTACTCATTTTAATCATGCTGTAAATTGTGGAAACCAATCCAATAAGCATTACAACACTTATTTTTAATCATTTTTTTTATTTAATTCACTTAAGGACACAGACCCCCATCTGATAAGATTTAGCTTCCAGATCATCCATCTGAAAAAAAATAGTAGCTGTTAGATATACAAGCCAGATTTCCCAAACTTTTGGTTGCTTTCTAAAATGTCAGTTAAACAGAATGTGATCTCTCTTTGTTGATTCTTTCTGTTCTTTTTGGTAATGGGATTGTATGATTAAGACGAGAATCAGACCGGAAGTGGAGGAATTGAATTATGACTGTTACTCACATTGGGCTAACTGCTACCAATCAAAGAGTGAAAATAATTGATTCCCCATTTTTTAAGGAACTCCCTCAACTCCTGCTTGAGACCACTGAAATAAAAATACTTTTGCAATGATTAGGATGATAAGATGATATTGCATTTTCAACATTCACAACATTTAAATGGAAAAAGTTGTGTCAGCAAATCCACCAATAGTGATTGATGGATGTGATTTAAATGTGTGCTGTGAAGGTCTGTTCTGCTTCTTATCTAAAGATGCAATGCAGTAACTAGTGTACATTCAATAATACCAAAAAAAATAGATGAAGTAATTAAAATTATAATATGAAATTCAGTTAAAGAGCAGGTGTAACATCACAGTGCAAGCATTGTCACACATCACATGAATCCCAGTGGAGTTATAAAAAGCATCTGACTGATGTGGTCCAAATGGATCAACAAACATTTTTTTTCTATTGTTTGTTTCCATTATCTATGTATTAATTAACTGTTTTAATGAATTCCTGTACAAACACACCATCTGCCTCTGGCTGCAGAGCTGTGATGGTGTTTGTTCACGCTGTGTGACTCTGCTCCATCCAGAAAACAATATGATTTCCTGAATTGTAGAGTCATGCTTCTCTGTGATTGGCTCAGCTGCTGCAGACTGTTGACACAATGTGTGCTTAGAGTATATTTATTAATCAGCACACCAACCAACACCAGAGCCTAACTTTCAACAAATTAAGATGAATGAGTTCCCCTTTTCCTAACTGAACCTTACTCAGTACAAGAGCAGGTTTTTGTTTTATGAGTGTGTATGTTAGACCATTCAGCAACATTTTGCCCTGAAACCACACCCATCAAGTTCACAAAGTACTACCCACTGTCTTTTATAGGGGGTAAAATGATGCCAAATGGTATCCAAGTCCTGGTCCCTGGGGTCAAAATGCAGTTCCTCACAAGGTTCCTTGTCCCTGCAGATGTTCCCAGTTTCAAAAGGGCATAAATTATTCCAGTTTAAATTTCTTTCTTTCATTCAAAAGTTGGACAAAGATAAATAAATAAATAAATACAGTTAAAGTGTGTTTCTAAACCTTTCTATTGGTTTTGACACTGACACAAAGTGTGAACTGTTAACTTTGCACCAACATCATGTCAGCATGGCATCACCTCAGCACTTCTCACAGGCTTCTATGGTGACAGTTGCCATGGAGGCAGGATGCTTTTGGGCCAGTTGTCTTGGAGACAGGTTGACTCGATGTCGGCTTGTTATAGATCGCTCGGCTGTCAATCAGCAGACCCTACGCATGTCGTCATCCAGCATCACACTCTGGACCGACTCTGGGTATCATTCACCGTCTTCCTCACTTCCTGATTTACTCCAGCTCCTCTGGCAACAGCCAATTCCAGGAATGAGTCCTAATTTGGCAAGGGAGATCAAAGACGACTGCCATCAACAATTATCAGCAGCAAATAAAAGTCTAAAAGAAAACTTTAGGAAAGGGAATGACTGTTTTGCCGTGGAGGATTGTGAGAAACCCCTCCTGCCTGTTTGCTTCTTAACTACAGCAGCATCCAACTCATATTCCCAGATGACACCTCTGAATGCCATGATTTTGACAGCATAAGAGAACAAATACATAATCCACGGGGATGGAGCCAATGTGTTGAAATGCTTTAAATCCACTGCTGTTTTAACTAAGTCTTTTAGTGTGAAAGCTTCTATGGCACAATCAGAATGAGAAGCGGTTTTAGAAAACAATTTTAATTGGCTCTCTAGCAGGTGGAGATAAATACCACCCCACCCCCCCACCCAAAAGGCC
>JAOWBC010000049.1:21795646-21808289 GCA_028566105.1 Hypoplectrus providencianus | reverse complement strand
GTGTGTGTGTGTGTGTGTGTGTGTGTGTGTGTGTATGTGTTGGTGGTGACGAGAGCTGAAGCGAGCGACAAAAGAGAACAGGGTGAATTCATTAAATATCCTGTCCTGTCTTCCCTTTATAAATGTTATGTTTAATGAGCCACTCTCATTAGCACTTTATTTTTTCAAGCTTTCACTGAGCGAGCTCCTCCACTCATACAGCAGGCGGGCGCACGCACACACACACACACACACACACACACACACACACACACACACACACACACACTCACACACACAGAGTTCCTCTCAGACTCAAATCTTGTTAAGCCTGTCTTCTTTTTTTCAAACTCTGCTCAGGAAATTGTTTCGCGCCGGTGACTGACCCTCCTTGAGCTTTTTACCTGCTTCTCATCTGACTCCTCCTCCTCATCTCCTCTTCCCCTCACCTCTCTTTTCTCTCATCTTCTCCTCTTTCATCTCCGCTCAATTGTCTGCTTTTGCCCCGAGCCACCGCCGCCTACCCCCCACCTCATCCTCGCCTTTCTTCATGAAGATTAAGGTGAAGCGGATCACGGGGCAAAAGGAGGCGATGTGGTCTGTACACAATGCACGCAGGTGGGATGAGGAGAGTAACAAGAGGGGGGTTGATGGAGGAGACTGAGAAGAGGAGAAAGTGGAAATACAGATGAGAGGGGGAGAGTGGATGAGGCAGGGGGGGGTGTGGCGAGGAGAGATAATAGTGATGAATAAAAGGATGAAACAGAAGTCAGTGTGTAAAACATCTCAGTCTGTGATATGATATGATTCTTTGTGGAGCCTTCATCACTTATTCATTGTGGTTTAATGGGCTTTTGGATGAAGGTAGTACAGTATGTTGGGAGTGCAATGGCCGGGTGTTGCACGGTAAAAGCTGACGCTGTCCTCTTGAACTTTTATCCTCGTGAGGAGCAAGATTGATTTTCACACCCTTAGTAAATGGAGCACCAGAACTGACAAAGGGCATTAAAAGGTTATCAGATAAATCAAAAATGGAACTCAATACATGAATTACATAGAAGATCTATGTCAGGCATTGACATTACCCTGGATATCAATCCAACCAAAACCTTGTTTTGAAAAATGTTCATTTTTCAGGTTTTCAGCTTGCAGAAAAACCAGACTAAGCATGTTTTCACACCTCAGCATCATGTTGTGGTTATTTCAACATACTATATTGCAATTAATTCACAAGTAGCGACAGTCAGAAAAAAAAAAACATGATCATCCTGAATTCCAGTTTAAAAAAAAAAAAGCTAATTAAAGAGATGTAAATCCAGATGCTGTTAAACTGTGCTGGCAGATCTCCAGATGAAGCCCCTGGAGAAGGCGATGAAATTCTCTGAGCTGTGTGCAAATCCGGTAATATCACTAATCCAGACACGACAGCTTTTGGTTTTCAATGCATGTACAAGCAACAATAGTTGTAATTTTGACTGTGTTTCATTGTTGACAATTGTCACTAAAAGGTGGCATTGTTTCCACTGTTGCATCTCTTATGAGTAACATAAATGAAAAAAAAAGTCCTGTGTTAGACTTGCAGAGTGCAGAAGGGAGGTTAGCTAATTTAAAATTATTTGCAGTCAATAGATAACTGAGGCATTTGTCAATTAAACTGAAATGCAATGTTTTCAATGGAATAGTTAAAATAAGACAGTAAATGACTTTGAATGTTCATACCAACAAACCCCTCCCTATGCCCTTGGCTTATAGATCTTTGACACACCTAACTAATTATCATTTAGCCTGAGGGTATGTGCTAAGAAAAGAAGTGTACCCCAGGGATAATAGCCAATAAATAATTGATTTATATGTGTGATAAAATCAAGAGAAATGTATTAGCTCTGGTCAAATTAGAAAGCAATAGAAAGTATGTACGTTTTGTGCATTAATTTGCCATAAAATATGGTCTAATCTGTATCAAAGTCCTGAGAATAGGCAGACACAATTTGCTTAATTTCATACAACACAGACAATTATAATATTTATGTCTTTACTGAACACTTCCATTAAACATTCACAGTGCTGGTGGAAAAAGTAGGTAAACTAAACACAAAGTATCATAAATGTTTGTGTGGTATCAGATTAAACACATCTTGTTTGTCCATACATTGGATTTAGATGCAGATCAGATCACATTTTATGAAAAATTAATGCAGAAAAATCATTTTTTTCAATGGTTCACATACTTTTTCCTGCAACAGTATAACCTGCAAACTGGATAATTTGCTCCAGAATGTGAGGGCACCTCAAAGATTACATACATGGCAGGTTTAATGATTACAAATTGCAGCATGTCCCAAGGTGATTCCACTGCAGTGCACAGGCTGCAGTGTGTATTCCTGAGTGTTCCTGATGCATGTGTGTGTACAAGCCACCTGGTGCCGGGAGTTCAGTGTGGGGCATTCCTGCAATCACAGCAGTTCAGTGACACACACACACACACACAAACACACACACATTTTATATACACATGCATTCCTAAGTTGTTCCCACCCAGAGAGCATGAATATTCTTTAGATGAGGTGGACTGAAGAAGGAAGGGGAGAGAATAGGAATTAAGGAAACAGTGTAGGAGCAAACAAGGAGTCAGAGGAAGCATACGGGGGTGGTAAAATAGGATAGAATGGGAGTTTGAGTTAAGGCAAGAGGTCAAAAACAGCTCCACGTTCTTTTCATGGCTGCCATCACTGTCTGCATGAGGAGGCGGCTCCGTCAGTGTAACTGATTACTGATTACATGCTTCTGTTTCATCATCCAGCGGCTGAGTGGTACTTTACTAATACATTTCACTTCAGTGTGCTCTCGATTATCTTTTTCATGCTAGAGTTTATTGCACTCGAGCTACAGACAGAGCCTCCACTGACGCCAGCTCTGCCACTCAGGGGATTCGCTCGCTGTTAACTGCATGTTTGTGTGTACTTGATGGCTGGTTTGCGTGTCCTTTTTGTGTTTGGAGAATTAGTTGCTGGTGATGCCAGAAATCATCACCTTGGTTTTCAAGATGCAATGCACTCATGAACAGTCGGGGCAGTATGGTACTGGTAGTACTCACCATTTGCTTGATTTAATGGCTTGCCCCGCTGCCACTTTGTGCCGCCGTGATCAAGGGATGAAGTTACTGAGTCCTGGTTTTCCAGATTTTGTGACTTGTTACACAACTCAGACTACCACTGTTGACTCAGACTTAGACTTGAGCATATGTGGTAGACTTAAGCAGGGGTGGGGCGTGTGCTATTCAAAGTCAAAAGATGTCCAGGCACACATCCTGCATAGCGTTGTTTGTTTTCAAAAGTTGCACTTCAAAATCAGGAAAGAGCAGCGCAAAATGTTCTTTGGGATGTTGAGTTTCAGTTAACACCTGCCAGATTTGCAACCAGAAAATTAAGTGAAAGCTAGCAAACCAAAGCTAAGTTTTAAGTTTTACTCAACTACCGGTCACAGACCTTGGGTTAGGTGGTAGTAGGGTGGATATTATATCAATAGAGACCAGGTGCTGTTCTAAACACTTAATAAGGTAAATTGTTGTACTGTTAGAAAGCGTCACATGTTCCTGATGATGATGAGTACCCTTAGAGTTCCCAAAGAGGCCTCCATCATGGAGGCATCTTGACTTCTGGGCAGGATATTTCAGGGATGGACTACTCAGGTTCTGGACTCAAAGCACAAAGATTCAACTCTCAAACTCAGGTAAAGATGACTCAGGAACTTGGGTTTTTGGACTGGGACTTAAGCAGTGGTGACTTGACTATAACCCCTTTGTCATCTCAGAATTACTAAATTAAGTTCTCTCCTGGAGTGTTGCCATGTTTGCTGTTTGCATCCCGCATGCAATCAGGTAGTTCACTATGGTCTGAGTCCTCTAGCGCGCCCTCTAGAGGAATCCTCCAGTAGCACGCTTTGGAAACAGCGAGTATGTGAACAACTCCATTCATGATCCAGAATGCATAGTTAAACAGCAAGTATGTCTCTGACCTTAGAGGGATTTATAATCAAGGGTTATTGTGTTGTGCTGTAGCTATATGCTTTAGCACATGGCTGCCTCCATGTTGGTATAATTGAGGTCAATACAGGTTCTTTAATTCCTGCTTGAACCCAAAAGACCCAGGAAATGTGTTACCTAGACCCAAACCCAAAACCTTCAAGTATTACTTGAAAGCTGTGTATAGACACAGTTAAGCTACTGAAAGACTGTCCATGTGTAAATCCAAATCTCATCAATCCCCGTGAGGCTTCAGAGCTTCATTTCCCATACAGCAGCACAATGTTCAGCTTCGCCGTCTCGTTCAGCTTTCTGCAGATCTTCTTGTGTCAGCTCGGGACATTCCTTCAGCATCTGCTGTTATAGAGTTATTTTAATAAAAGTCAAGCTCATTTCACTTGAATTTTGAAGGATTACACCATCATAAATAAATAAGGACTGACAGGTAGCCTAAAACTAATTTTCTAGTTATTTATAGCTGCAAAGGGTTAAGACCTGTATTTTGGATGAGACAGCAGTTGATTTAAGCATACAGACTTTTTTTAAGTATTTACAGCAATCACCTCAATCTCCATCAGTGAGAGCAGTCTGCGCTGTAAGAATAAACCCCTCCCCCGTCATCTGCCCTACATTAGAATTGCAGATAGGGCTTTTCCAGTCAGAGCTACAGCGCAGCAGGGGAGCGTGCTGTTTGTACAGTACACCTGTCTGTCCCCTGTGTAGGTGGCTGCTGTTGTCCTGCACAGAGTGGAGGTGAGCGTCCAACGCTCAGAGTCTGACTGACTGCATCCCCCCTGTCTCCCACAACTGTTAATGATGTGGACATGAATAATTTGTGCGTGAGTGTGTGTGTGACAGTGAGAGAGAAAGAGAACCGGCAGAGTGTGTGTTGTGTTGTCAGCTGGGTGTGTGCTGACTGATGAGGTTACACCCAAAGCATGAATAATGCAGAGGACTGTAGGAGTGAGAAAAGAGAGTCTATGTGTGTTTGCATGCGTTTATGTGTGTGTATGTCTGTGTGTGTGTGAGAGAGAGAGAGAAATGGAGAGATGGATGGGTAATTAGGTGAAAGGAGAAACGGAGGAACTCCACTTAGCGATTTAATATAGAGTTGAGGGAATGAGAAAGTAAAACAAGCACAGAAACACGACGTTACAGCATATTGTCCTCCATCTTTACTCGGCTTCCTTATTTTCCTCCTCTATGAATTTCCTGTTTTTCCCCCTTTTCCTCGTCCACCCCCTACTGTTCCTCCCGCCTTCCACCTCCGTCCTCCTGCTCGCGTCCCTCCATTCTCAGCTCTCTCCGAAGGCTGATGAAGCTGGCATGATATCTGAAGCGTCTGTATGTTTCTGATGCCTGCTAGTGGGCTCGCCTTCTGTTTAGAAACAAACTCAGGCACTCTGCCTGCTGTTAACCATTTCCACACTTCCAACAGTACAGTCTGTCCAATAAACCAAACATTTGGTGATGTATTATCTATTTATTTTTATAGATTTTATCATGCCAAAAAAAAAAAAATCCTTGATGGTTAGCTTTCTCTAGTAGTATATTTGTTCTCACTAATGTACTTAAAGTTTAACCATGTGAAGGTGGCTCTTTATCGCTCTAGATGTCCAAATCAAGTTTGGGCCCAGTGTCTTAACTTTTCTTTGTATATTAACTACCAACAACAGTATTCCAAAGTATTCCCAAGCCTTTAAAAAAAGTTTTTCAATGTGCTATTTCTCTGGATTCAATGCTTATACGAGGCAATCTAGGTGATTTAATGACTTGTTGGTGGTGATATCCCTAAATTCCTTACAACATTAAGGGCTTGGTGCAGCTTAGTTGAATCAAAGAGTAAGAACAAACAATGTAACAACTGGCAGCGGCACAAACAACATACAAAAAAAAATAATTAATTGCAGAATGTATTACAGATATACTGTGTAGATTTAAATTCGGGGCTTCATCTGATCTCTCCCTTCTGGATCACAGTTACAGCTCCTATTACCACTCTACCATACCAGTGATAAATTAATATTCACTGTGTGCGATTTATTAACAGTTATGCTCCAGTTGCCTGCACATATATAGTATCGTAAGACATTCCCATCCCCTCTGGGAGATTTTTCCTGTATGTATCAGTACTTTAAGATTTATTTTCTCTTTCTTTAAGGAACTCCAGTTTCAAAAGTCGCCACAAAACCCAAGCAGAGAATAAATGCTGATGGTGCAGAATGTGTGTTCGTGTGTGTGTGTGTGCATGCAGGTTAGTGTCTTGCTAATGGACTGGTATATGTCTCCAGAGGAGGGGCAGCGGGTGGTCAGTCATATTATTCTGCCATTAGTGCACAGCCACGCACACACATACATACACACACACACAGTGTAGACACGTGGCTGAAGTCTCTGTGGTGAGTGTTGCAGCTGAGATGTCTTCCTCACATGAAGAAGCTAAGAGGGAACAGTGTAAAAGAATGGGGGCAGAGAAGAGTAATAACCAGAAGAAAGTGAGCGAGTGTACAGTCTGTGTTTGTGTGTGTGTGTGTGTGTGTGTGTGTGTGTGTGTGTGTGTGTGTGTGTGTGTGTGTGTGTGTGTGTGTGTGTACACCCTGACTAACACAGCCATGAGACTGTGAGAGAGTTTGTGGTCGCTGAAGGAGGCCAGGACAGAGAGAAGGAATATCTCTCTCAGTGTGAGAGGACTGCTGCTCAGATATCATTTCCTGCATACTGCTAAAATGGTGTTGCTTAGAGACATATTGACTGGGGTTGCTAGGATACCATTTTAATTGGTTGATGTGTGAAACTGAGGCAAGGTTGTGGGGGTTTTCAGATGTAGCGGGACAGCCGCCGAGCTGCACTCGTGCTTCCCGGCACATCAAACCTCTGTTATCCCTGCAGACTGAGACTAACTGTAGGGAGACAATGCCGGCTCTGCAGAGACTTGTGAAATAAAAGTTGATACCTCTTGAGCTGTGAAATAAGAGAAACACCACCGCTGAAAAACAGCACAACTTCTCTCAGCAGATGTAAACAGCTTTTATTGTTACCATGACAAAAAAAAATAAAAAAAGATCAAATCAATAGAAAGTAATAAACATTCTAAAAATAGACATCTCAGGAAACCTCCAGAGAGCACACCTTAGCAAGCAGAGATGTGGGCGTTGTGCTGCCTGAAGCTTTGTGAAGACCAGTTGAAAAGAAGTGCAAGAGAGGAAAACTGCTCACAGGCTGCATGCCTGAAACTACAAACTGTGCATTTTCCTCTTATCTCCTCTTTTCTCTTCTCTTCTTCTGTCAGACTGTTTGTGCGTTCCTCTCTCCTTCTGCTGTCTTTTACATTTCTTGAGCTGCAGAGATGTGACAACAAGATGTGATACAATATAAAGAATAAAGCTCTGTATTAAAGCAGTGCCTGTTCCAGCTCTTTGGTTTCTTTCACACCGAGTTTGGTAAAATGTAATATACTGCTGCCTTGTGATACACTGGAGAACTTCACAGTTACATCTAATCCCTAGTGCGGCGAAGCCACCTGGCTTAGCTTTACAGGTGACTTTAAATTGCCTATTGGAGTGAATGAGAGCGTGAATGGTTGTCAGTCTTTATGTGTCAGCCCTGTGACAGTTTGGCGACCTGTCCAGCGTGTATCCCGCCTCCCGCCCAATGTCAGCTTGGGTGGGCTCCATCAAATACAAAGCTGATTCAAAACTAGTCGTGTTTGTCATCTGTAAGCCTGAGCACAGTCATGTGGCTGTCTCATTCACTGAGCAGATATTGATGCCCTCCTGTACTGCAGTGATACATGGATTCACATGGTAAAAATCAAATCCAGTGACAGCATCTCGTTACACAGTTGGTCTTATGAAATGTTAAGACTCACAGTAGCCCTGAGAGGAAAAAATGCAGCTCTCTTCTTCATTTGTAAGAAGTCTCTTCTTTGGTGCAGGTTCAGTTGAAGCTATTTTAAAAAATGAAGCTAATGTATGCCAAAACCTGCAGTTCCTCAAATGGCCACTTGAGGCGAGCGATTTAGTCTCCATAGATCCCCATGTTAAAATGGCCAACTTTACAGCAGGACTATGTTTATAGCCTGATAATGAAAATAAAAAAAATGTCCCCTTTTCATGAAAACAATACAGTTTTGTTTTGTTTTTGTTTTTTGATAGAACCCACCTGGTTAAATTATATTTAGTTTTAAAGTTTGTGTGCCCTCACAGATGCTGTGTTATAGCAATCAGGCTTCATTTGGCATGCCTCAGTTCCACTCTAACTCTACCTTTTTGCCCATTTTTGCATTAGCAGAGAGTTGGACAGAGTCAGGCACTGCATAGTTAGCTACAGCTACAGTCACCCTATCAGCTTCACTATTACTCTTCAGAAACCCAGAAGTGAAGACACAGAGTCAATGTTTTATGCAGTCTATGGTGGCAACTACAGCCTTGTTGGCCTACTTACGCAGAGCTCAGAACAACGGCTGCACGATTATTCATGGGACGTCAACTTCGAATTGCATTACCCACCTATCCAGAGAGGTTTCAACCAGCTCTCCCTGACCTGCAAACAATCTGGCATGAGAACAGGGAGAAGAGTTGGATGGATGCCAAATGTTCAATATGAGACAAACAGCCAGAGATCTTGTCACCTGGAGCTTGAATTTCTGAAGAAAAAAAAAAAACCACAAAGGCCCAGTGGCATCTGTACACCACCGCCCACGATCTTACCTGGTCAACCAACCACAAGAGACACGAGCAACAGAATGCCTCACCAGAGTGTCAAGTCTGAAATCAATGTGAGGGCCTGTCTGAGGCAGAATCATCTGTACCAGCTAGTTTGGGAACTGTGTCGTCTGGAATAAAGTCTCAGAGTACACCTGCCAACACAAGCAGGCCAGGCTGAGAAATGAGTAACACAGAGCCTGGGAGAATTAATACAGGAGAGATATTTAAATATGGTTTAATAGGAGTAATCACAATAGAAGTTTAATTATTATCTGTGTACATTCTGTTGGAGAAATTACCTGTTAATGTTCAAGGTTTCACTTCAAACTAAAGGGTATATGATGAAAAGCAAAAATAAATATTTTATACATAACCTGTGGATGATTGTATAGGTCAGACTGAGGGTAGATTTTTCAGTGGAGGTGATTATATATAGACCTTAATCAGGTCCAGAGAAACAGCTCTCTCTTCTCCCTTCCTTTCTTCCCCTCTCCTCTGAGATCTGATTGAGGTGACTCCTGCTGAGACTGATCAGCCTCCTTCAGACTAAGCTGAGGGATGTAGGGAATTATCACTGGATCGATACCAACACTTACATCCCCTCTCACAGCCGTCAGCTTGAAACTCCTTCAGAATGCCTCACACTTGACATGCCAACTCTACAGTCGTCATCATGTGATCTTAATCATTAATCCTCCTTGTGTATTAGAGTGTATTAGTGAATGAGTAACGGATATTTCTGAAACTTGCTTGCCATGAGAATGAATGCATCAGTCAGGCAGCTGGACAGCGAGTGAAGAAAGTGGAAATATTGTGGTTTTTGTTGGTGAATACATTATGTCTTGGGTTCAGAGACTGAGTTAGCTTTTTCAGTGATATATATAAATTGTTTTAACATTATAACATTTTAACATTGAGGGCAATCTTTCCTTGAACAAAAGCCAAAGGACCAGTGTACTAGTCTTCTGTTGAACACAGTCTAGAGAGCAGCATGCATCGTGCTGTCGTCATGCCAAAGCCTGTACAATATTTATATATCTACTAAGAGTCCTTATATAATTAATGACTGAAGATAATTTGTTAGATTGAGCTCATTTCTCATGAGATAAATACAGTAAAACACTCACAAGAAACATTTCCTCATTGCTGATTATATGTATTAATCCTATTTTTTCATTCATTTCTAAACCAAGCTGGATTTTGTGTTATTTTATCTGATAAGGAACTAGTTTTGTATTTTTTGGCTGATTTGGCTTAGTGACATAGTGCATGCTTTAGTTTTTCACAAGCAGGAATTTATCAACTATCAGTGCTTCCTGTCCAGAAGTGATTTGTTTGTGAAATTCTTTAGTCAGATTTGAAACGAGTTATTGAAAGTTTCTCTAATCCCCGTCTGAGTGACATTATCAGCCTCCATCTCTGTCACCTCCACCCCTCCACTAAGCTTCTTTATCTCCATCTGAGACACTGATGATGGAATAATTTCCCCTAACTAGACCAACCTCCATAATCACTGATTACCACCTACAACCCTCTGTAATCAGCCACCGCCATCTTCTCACAAAGACCGTGTGTGTGTGTGTGTGTGTGTAAGCGCGCCACAGGGGGATGCTAGGCTATGCATGTGTGCAGATGCGTAGGTGGATGATAATGAGGAGTTTTGTTGATAACCTTAAGAAGATGAGGAAAAAATACACGAGCTCTGAAACAAATACAAACATATAGACTGTACACACACGCACAGGTTGGGTGACCCTTCCGGCTCCATCAATTACTTCTGCTAGATACAAATTTTTCAGGTCTCATAAACATCAGGCCTGCTCTACTTTGTAATAAAAAAAAACTCACTTGAGGGCATATTGCATCCGTGTGTGTTATTTAAAATGAAGCCTGTGGTGATGTATGAAAATGTACACAATGACAATATTGAGGCCTGCAGATAACCTCTGGAGAACTCCGTCATCAATCTTCCCGGTAAACTAGGCCCATCAACACAAGCACACATACTCATTCCCCCTGCCTTGAACTCACCTCCACAAACACACACTCATCCGAGCAGATAGACACACACGCTCACACACACACTCACAGATGCTAAGAGTAATACACACCGTAGCTAATCACCAGGCTGTGTTCTGGGAGCCAGCGGGGAGAGACGGTGTATCTCCTCCCAGGTCAGTGATCTGTGTGAATTATAGATCACAGCTTTTCTATCCCAGGTTTTGTAGCCGGGCCCGTGGGACACGCTCCGCAGAGGGAGAGTGGGTGTGATAGACACATACAGGAAGGACAGAAAAGAAGAAAGTGAGGGGAGTGAACTGTGGAACAATTCTTTAGAAATTTATCTTAGATTTCACAGCACACTGTCTTTTATAGAAGGCATAAATAAACCCAGGGTGCATTTTTTAATCAGTGTTCAGTGATTTGGATGTTCTGCTGATGCTGGATTACTTATTCTCGGAAAAAAATATGGGAGCAACTGCCCTTAAACTCTTACGCACAATATAAATGGTAAGGCCCTTGGTCCAACCTTATTTTCTGGGCCGTCTCTTGTAGAGGATGTTTGTATAGCCCCTTATTATTTGTGCTTATATGAGTAAGTCCAAAGTAGAATGATGACACAAGAAAAACTGGGACCCAGTGGAATTCCAGCAGAGGAAAATGGTACAAATTGGATCGAGCATTAGGAACAGATGATAAATGGGGGCCCGACAGCAAATTTTGTCCCCCCAGGATCCTCCAGCAGGTTGGCCTATGGATGTATACATGTATTGGAATCAGTGTTTCCGTCAGTGCAAACCGTTTATTCTTATAACAGTTGCTTCATGGTGTGTGAAGCCAAAAAAGTTCACCTTGTGTATAAAATTACCTGAGGTTTCAATTGATCTTTCACATTGTAGGGCCCACAGAGCATGTGCAACCGAGACTTCCAACAGCTAGCTGGCCAACAATCCAGATTGGCCCTCTCCTTACTCGAAATGGGAATAGAATATAAAATTATGAGGGTTCAGAAGACTAACATTAAATTTACCAAGCTCAGAACACTTTTTCCACCATGTTCCCACCCAGTGTCAGCTGGGATCGGCTCCATCAAATACAAAGCTGATTCAAAACTAGTCGTGTTTGTCATCTGTAACCGTGAGTCAGTCATGTGGCTGTCTCATTCACTGAGCAGATATTGATGCCCTCCTGCACTGCAGTGATACATGGATTCACAAGGGAAAATCAAATCCAGTGACAGCATCTCGGGACACAGTTGGTGTTATGATATGTTAAGACTCACAGTAGCCCTGAGTGGAAAAAATGCAGCTCTCTCATTGATTTGAAAGAAGCCTCTTCTTTGGTGCAGGTGCAGTTGTAGCTGTTTAAACATCCAATTTAAAATGACTAATCCCAGAACACTTTTTCTAGTTTTGGTCTTACTCACTTTTCATCGAATTAGTTAAAGGCCTTTTCCCACTTAAAATATTGTGTGAAACTGACCAGGAAACTGTGATGTGTAGGGGTATAGCGATGTTACAGATTCTAGACTGCCCATCAGAGTTGAAAAACATGGATTGTGTTGATGGATATTGTTGTGACTTGCTCCAGTGGCACCATTAATGCTCATTAAAATCTAATCTAGCTAATCTGATCTAAGTACAGGCAGTCAAGCATTAAACAGTTACGGTATGCTACAGATTATGTACTGGCATGTACACATGTACAGTTGCACGCACACCCTCCATATTTATTAAAACAGGTAAAATGAACATCTGAGTCATTGCGGGGTTGTTCAGTGTGACTGTGTGTTCATTCAGTTACCTGATGATGTGCAAACACACACAATAGTTTCTCCTTTACATGCAATATGTATATCACACAAAGGTCACAAAGGTCAACACCATCACCGTACCACAGGAGTTCCATTGTAGATACCTTCATTTTCTGGCTTCAG
>JAOWBC010000049.1:21720109-21743093 GCA_028566105.1 Hypoplectrus providencianus | reverse complement strand
TTTTTATAATACAAAATAAATAATAAATAATAATACAATTTTATTTAAAAATATTTATGAATAAATGTGTTTTACTGAGTATGGTTAGGCCAGCAGAGAAGGCCTTGCTGGCCCTGACGGCCCACCACTGATTGAATGACTGTGTTTTATGTGAAAAGAGTTGCTTTTGGAGCTATTGCAGCTAATGTTTTTGGTTCACAAACCCACAACTTCTTCTCATCTCTGAATGCAGCAGGCAGCCGTTTTTAATGAAAAAAAAAAAAAAAAACCTAGAATAATCCATGTTACCTATTATTTCACAGTTTGAGGGTCGGTAGGTGATGGTAAAGTGAGTTTACATGATTTGTACCCTACAAATGCAGCAGATTCAGTAAAAACTGAGTGACACCAGAAAGTCAACGTGCACAAAGATCCCCTGTGGATTATTTCCAGCAGCTTGTTAAACCTATACTTTAACACATTAGGGTTCTACTCAAGGCAATATGGAGCCCTGGCTCATGACAGCAAAATGAACCCCTTAAAGTGCCTCGTAGAACCGGCCAATAACATCTGACCTGGTCACACATTGTTCCATTGCATTATAACAAAACTCATTTATATAGATTCAATGCAATCCCCAAGCCCTCATCGTCATGTTCTGTACTTTGGCATCCACATTTAGCAGGATGAGGAAATAATTCACCAGCTTTTTCATTTCAGTTATATGCCTTTAATGGCCACCTGTCATGTTGTATGTTTCCTCTCCTTTCTATCACTACCTCATCAACTGTCCTGCTGTCCTCCGTCTGTCTTCTCCTTGTTCCACCTCTGCTAATCCATTTCTTTCCTAACTTGCCATCAATCATCTGTGTACCTGCATCCTCACACCTCCTCCTCCTCACTCCTTGATCCACTTACCATTCTGTCAAAACTCTCATCTCCTCACCCTTAACTTTCCATCTCACCTTCCCCTCCTCTATTATCCACTTATTGCCATTCTCCCCTTTCTCTGCTCCAGTGTGACTGCGGTGCGTCTGCCGGACGGTTTATCCTTCGTCGTCTACGAGTTCTGGGATGGAGAAGAGGAGTGGAAGAGGTGAGTTTTCAATCATATGTGGCTTACAGTCCAACAGAATTAATTCAGTCTTAAGCCGTAGTCCCTGGCTAATGTCTGTCACTCATGCCGGCATTAAGAGCTGCTTGATTCTCTGTGACTTTTATGAACAAGCTTGTAAGAAAAGCACTAAAGTAGCAGTCCTGCTGTGATAATACAAATGAGCAATGTCAACAGGCAGAAGAAAATGAATGTTAAGAAATGTATCATTCCTAATGCTGATCCGCCTTTAAAGTATTAAAAGTCATCACTGAGTGTGGCCATTCATTCTGCTCCTGAAAACGCCTGTGAGTCAGCACTCTGGCTCCTCTCAAAGTTTTTTTGGAGCTGAGCACGCCGTTTCTTCCTGCCATTGTTTTCATTGATTGGTGATCGCCAAATAAAGAGAGCGCTCACTTTTCTTCCATTACTGTCATGAGCCCGTTGGAAAAATTCCTCCATCCACATTTAATTAGCATTCTTGAGCCTTTTGCCCGCTCCAGAGTTGCTGAAGCACTTGAGTTGCGTCAGTTCATCATGATTTAGTGATGGTGCCGGTGCTGGGCATGGGGAGAGGTTGCTGATGTAGCTGCCTGCTGATCTGAGTTTCTGCTCCACTGCTCACAGCATCCAGCCGCCATTAATATTTCAGCCCTTACAGTAAAGGCTAAGGGCCGTGCTAAGTGGTTTGAGGCCATGTGTGCTCGCCTAGGAGTACTGTGCAGATGTGTGTGTGCATGTACATATTATGTGTGAAGATGTGTGTCTGTGCTCTCTCAACCCTCCTCTCTGATTTCAGGCACCTCCAGTCGGCCGCGAACAAAGCCTTTCAGCATGTGAAGGTGGATACACTGTGCCAGCCGGAGGCCGTGTCCTCTGTAGCCGTGCCAGGTCAGTGGTGTTAATGCTCCAGAGTAAACAAGACAATGAACTTCATATTGAATTGTCAATCAAAGATGCAATCACAATAAATCAGGAAAATGTTCATGTTATTAAGTCATAACTTTTTCATTTAACTATCGATAAAAGTTTCATGTTATAACATGAAACAGTATAAATAGCATATATTTCAACAAGAAAATCTTACTGATATCAGGTAATTTAATTGTTATACTATATTTTAAAAAGAACATTTTGTTGTTAATTTATTAAAATATGAAAAGCTGCATGTTATAAAAGGTAAGTATTATATTTCTATAATGAGGGGATTTTCATGTTAGAATGGTGATTATTGTTGTGCTATGAAACATTTCAAGTTATAACAACAAAAGTTTAATGTAATGAAATGATTATTTACTCTTATAACATAAATGTTTACTGTAACATGGAATTCTCTGAATGTTAATGAAAGGTAAATCGTTTTTATTACATAAAGAAATATTGTTTGAATCTAGTTAAAATGATTAAATATAATTTAATTATTTAATTATAACAAAAAAATTTAATGTTATTAAATTAATAAAAAAATATTATTTTATTTTATTATTTAATAATATATTTTTATAACAAAAAAGTGTAATTTTGACATGAAATGTATTGTTAAAGTAGTTTCATATTGATAAGTGATAAGTGTGTATGTTGTGACAAGGTGAAAATATCTAAACATGAAACACATCTTGCCATAATCACAAACTTATCCGATTCTCTTTTTCTGCTGTGAGCTCCTGCAGTTCATTCACTTATTATCAAAGTTGTTGGTGGGATAACAAAAGAAGAAAAAAATAAAATAGAAGTTAGTCTGTAGGGAATAAAAAAATATGAAAATGATGTCAAAAAAACACAATTCGAGAGCAGAACGAAATGATAATACAGTCTCTTCATAATTCTGAAAACTGATTAGTGTTTAGTCAGTAAGGCTGGCCGTGTAATTACTCGAAGCTCAGAGGCTTTCTGAACAATTAAAGCAACCTGGCACCATTTAAAACGACTGACACTGGCGTGCATCCATGCTCCGAGGCGTAGGCTGCCAGTGACTTGAGGTGATGCCTGGCTCACTGCCACTGTAGCTCTTTTCTCTCACTTTTCATCCATTTCTCCTCGCTCTACCCCGCCCTCTCCTCCCTCACCCTCTGACTTCTTCCTTTCTATGCCTCGCCAAATTTCTCCTCGTCTCCATTCAATCTGTTTCCTCTCATTCTTTGCTCATCTCTCTGTCTGTACTCCCCTCTGGGCCTAATTTTCTTTTCAAATTTCTGTCTATTTCTCCCCCTCACTTGTCATCCCTCTCTCTGTGTTTGCAGCCGCGTGGTGCAGTGTGAACAGGGACTGAGCATGAAGATATTCAACTACACGCCACGACTCCTGGACACTCCCAACCTCCTCTTGAACTCCTCCGTCCGACCCCCAAACCTTTCCCCCTCCCCCCCTACGTTTCACCTGCTCTCACAGCCCCCAAACCTCTCCTCTTTCAACCCTCACATTCCTCAACTCTTTTTGTAAGTACATGTTTACACAGTGCAAATGAATGGTGTCAACTGCAGTGAAAATTGAACAAACAGTGCATTTAACAATGTGAGATTACTAACGGCGTTTGCATCTCACCATAGTAGTTTGCTGGCTCAAGATGTTGGATTACGTCACGTTTCAAGTAGCTTTTAGCCACTGAATGGTGGAGTTTGTCATGTAGCAAGGACCCTGGGTTGAGTTTTTCATGTAGCAGTTACTGTTTGGGGGTAGTACATTTGGGGATGTGGCTTTTTATTTTCCTCACTATCAGGATTTACCACAGTTAGCTTATCTAGTTAGCGTCATTGTAGCTGCTCATTCCACATTTGCTCCCATACACTGCATTACATTTTTTTATTTTGTTTTGACCGAATACTTTGGACATTATTCTCACATCAGCCATTCAAAACTCACATCAACATGTTGGGTGAAAGAGGATTATCTACAGACCTAGTTGCCAGATTAGCTCGCAATCTCAGGAAAACTGAATGCTTGAATTAAGCTTGAAGGTTAGCATGCGCCCTAGCTAGCCGTCAGAATGACTTTGCTAAATTGGGATTGTGTCAAAAAAATGTATACTCCGGTGAAAACCATGAAGGCCTTGCAAGCAGCAAATGGATTTTTAGAATGATTAAAAACAAAATGTGTAGTTTAAGATTTTCCACACAGATATTGACAACAGCTAGCTCAAGCTAGCAACAACAACAAAACAACAGAAATCACACATCTACTTTGAAATTACTCTTCTGTCTACATAAAACACATGATTTTACTTTCCAGAAGGACCTGAAGACACTTTAATATGTCTTCCAAACCACGCGTTCACATGTCAACAGTTCATTCCTTCTAACAGAACCATTTTCAAACCATTAAAAGGAGATGAACTTGTCATCGTACCTAAGAGTAATGGTCGTTGTTTTAAACACATAATTAACAGTCGCAGTTTGGATGACTAAATGGTTGTTAGCTTAAGGTAAGGGGGAAAAGTATGTATGTTTTAGCATAGCAAAGGATAGTTGAAAAGTGAAATAAACTACTGATAGTGTGGTAGTTATTTAGGTGATGTTAAGCATGACATAGCTATGCACAAAAGTTACCTAATGTCAAATAAAAACATGATTTTCAGTTTCACACCAGACATGAACCACAGTGTCCTCCCTGTCCCACCCTAAGGGGAATTAAAGATCTCCCCACTCCAGTTGTCACTTCTGCCTTTGTTATTACCCTCCTTAACAACGGTTCTGCTTTGGCATCCTTTATATTTACGATGGCCATCGGAGGGTGCTGCTAACTCAATACAGGTCATTTTAAGCTGCTTTCCTTGGGGGGGAGGAAAATTTCAGACATTCACTATTTCTAAAGGCCTGTTTTTGGAAAACAGGAAAGATTTGTGTCTTAAAGAAAATACAACCATTTACCATCTTATTTTCCTATGATTACAGCTACTCTCCTATAAAAGCTGAAGAGAGAGCAAGTCATAACATAGGTTTAAATGCTGTCCATTTATTTATGTTATTTGTTGCATTATCTGGAGCTTATTGGGACCCTCAACCCAACTACATTCATTTGCAATGGCTGCTGTGGGAGTAATGTCTATTACAGTAAAACACATTATCTTGTGTAAACACAAAGCAGGTTTTAAATGAGCAACAGAACACGATACTTAAATCTCTGTGAAGTCAGACATCATGATTGTATCAGTTTAAATGGCACCAAAGGCCAGCCAATAGGAGAGGGCCTGTTCATTGCCAAGAATTATGAAAGATGTTAAACTTAACAGATATTTAGATATGTCGATGACAGATTCTTTCAAGTGAGCAACATTCAGACAGCTGTTTTATTTCTTCATGTAGCTTTTTCTTATGAAACACTTTGGGGTTGACCCCCTGAGCATTGACACAAGGGTCATTTAGGGGTGAGATGTATCGATTGTTTTGCTGTCAGCGGATAATTGTGACTTAGACAGGAGCCTGCCATTAACTTGAGACACAAGAGTTGGTAGAGAAGTGAAGGCAGCACCTCACTGTTCTCCATGCAGCTAAAGTTTGTTTCATTTCTGCCTTCTGTTTGTGAATTCCTTGTCTGATTGGCGGTGGGTAGCTTATATTAGCTGTGTGAGTCTAGTAGAGATTGTACATATAAAAATGTTGTTCTATTATGATTATATTTGTATTTATTGACATATTTTAGTGCTATGGTGCAAATTTTTCCTCAGTGGAAGTGGCAGTAGCTTTCTAGGCACTGCGGCTTATCGTAATAGTTTGTTTGAATCCGAATACCTACCATCACAAACTTCAGACAGATAAAACCATCTGAATGACATTGAATACGAAGCCTTAAACATCACCACATGGTAGAGGAGTTTTTATGGGATTTCAAAGGATAATTTCTTTTTTGGTGTGATGTAAACTCCCAGTAAGCAGGGAAATGGCCACTTGCGGTCTTTCAGTGAGCACCTCTTGGCATCAGATTATTCAACACCTATGTTATGCTGTTACATTGACATATAATTGATGAAAGGACAGTTTCTCCATTGCATTAGATTTCTGTACATCAGACCTTTTTAGTTAACAAACATTTACTAAAGATCATTGGCAAAATTACATTAACTTTGAAATACGTCTTCACATGAATTATCATACTGTAGCTGATGGTTAATCAGTATCTCATATATATTGCTGCTAATAACCCCAATCAAGGAGACCCAAATTTCAATAATTCTTACTCTCAAGTGGAGAATATTTCAGAAAATGTGAACCATCATAATCCAATCTGGAATGGGTTTGATTAGCTGGATGTGGTCTTTCTAACAATAAGGAACACCAACATCTGGGAGTTAAGAAGATAACAGTGATTAATTGCAATATTTGTGAATAAAGGTTGGAAGAAAGTTGGCTCGCCGTACAACAGTACGTGAAAGAAAATTATCTTAACTGGTGATCTTTGCTGGAAAACATAGGTGATTTCCAAATAAAGCTTTAAGAACCATTAGTTGTATTTGTTGACTCACTACATTGGAACTCTTGAGGGAAAAAAATCCCATCTAGCGAGCCCAAAAAGCTAGCTCATGAAGCTTCATTTGGCCATCACTGAAAACAAGTCATTAAGCCTGGTCCAACTTTTGCCATCTTTCCTGTGTTTGGCCAATCCTGCGTTCTTGATCCATCCCAGCTGTTGTAAGCATTCTTGATCTTTGGCACATGTTACCAGGAATCATACATTCACCCTGGGATGACCTGAGGTTCAATTCAGGTCATAATCCCGAGACGCCTCACCTAAACTCACCCCCACTAACTCCACTATAAGCCCACCACTGTAATACAATCAGACTCTCACTCAGAAAGCACAATGTATAAAAGGGTGAATATTGTGACTTAAAGATACAGTATATTAGAGGTTGTTGCGTATGATGAGAGTATTTAAAGATATATAGTATTACTGTTTATCTGGTTAACGATGTGTTGATGAATCACTCCTTTATAGCTCTATATTTTCAAGGTGCCATTTTGCCATCCACCTCACTGTTGAGTCTGTTTTCATCTGTGAATGGCAGCCAGTCTGTCATCTGCCAGTACTGTGGTAGCAGTGAGTGGGGATCCAGCTACACTGATACTAATATTGATCTAGCGCCGCTGGGCTGCATTGAGCAGGGCAGGACTGTGTGGAATGTGGAAGTGTTGAATATTATTACATATACTGTAACAGAAGTTTGTATTACAGTAGGCTTATAGAACAGGCATGCAAAGGCGTCGCTGCTTTATCTGTGAAATGTATTTACTAATCTCTAAGGGTCGGGGTAAAGGCACCCTGTGGAGTTTTCGACTGTGAGTAGCACTGTGGTGAAGCGTTTTTAACAAGTTTGTATGGTGCAGGAAATGTCATGCACATTCTTGTCTTCACGCTTATTTCCCGGATCAATGGTAACTAGCTGTGAAGCACAAAGAAAGGCTGAAATGCACCAACATAGCAAAGTAAATACAGGCTGCTAGAAAACATGGGCTAAAAATCTACAAAAATGACTTTGCAACTGTTTCATGAGTAGGAAACAGTGTGGCTGCTCTGTCACTCAGCATCTGATAAGCTGCAGTTTTGAACAGGTCCAGCTTTTGCCTTGTGCACACATTTACATTTTACAACTGATTTTTAAAAAAGTGGGCAACCACAGCCAGACTTTTTTAACCAATGTCCAATATATTTAATTGAAAGAGGGCAAACACCCGAGAATTTAATCTGAGAGACGGACCATACAACTGGTTTCAGAACAGTAATTCCAGGGATTTGAGATTTTACAGAATCTCACACAATCAAACCTGATTTAGGAAAACCAAATAATCCAATGAACACGTTGCTCTGAAGTAGTTAATATCAAAACCTGTTTTATTCAAAAACCAAGATGGCTCAGATCCAGCTGGTAAAATCAAGGTTACTGGGCAGATAACAAGTTTAGACTAGCCTCCAATTAGAAACCCCCCAATGATTGCTGCGAGGGATGAATCCGATCCAAACTCGGCTCAATTATCCTTGAGTGTAGGGCAGGCAAAAAAAACGAACCCGCAGGGGTTTAAAGTGCAGCAACATTATGTATTGAGCAGCAACCCTGCCGCTAAATTATATGTATGAAAACGCACCGTAAGATCTGCCAAAAGCAGGTATTTCAGAGGGAGGCAACATCAGAATGGTCCGTACAATTTCCTGACTTCCAGCCTACATTCTTTTTATATTTAATTATTTCACTCAGCTTTATGTAAAATGACTAATATAATTGGCTATATATATGATGTAAAAACATTCTCTCAAACAATCAAACATGTTACCTCAAACAAGAAGACTTACTCCTATTATCTTGAATCTTGTCTCCTCTTCCCAGTAGCAGAAATCAATAATAGCATATTTTATCTTACATGGCATCCCATCATGCTTAGGCTGATGTCCAATGCCAACATCCCTTCCATGTTTATTGTCAGCAGTCAATGCACACTGCAACAGCAGAAATAATATCTCTTGAACATTTCCCTATACAGTTCAGTTGATCATTCTTTTAGTAACTTCAGACGTCGTCCGTGGATTTGGCTCTGTTATGATTTCTTTAAACCCCTTTTAATCTCAACCAAGCTCACTCAGGTTTGAGGATGTCCACAATAGGCTTAAGTTAAACTTTAGATTGATTGTGATTTAAATCTGACTTTCTGAGGACACAGCAGGGGTTCGAGAGACCAACTGATTTTATTCCAGCTGTAAACCCACCCGACCCTCAAACTGCAGCTAAGCTAACGACAGAGCAACAACAAATGGAAACAGGACATGGCTTTGCCCCCGTGAAAGCTCCACAGGGCACTTTTACTCTTTCACTTGTTAAAAATGATAACTACTTGCACTCCTGTGCCAAATCTCGTTTGCGTTCAAGAAGGAGCTGCTGTATTCTGAATAGAAACATAAAGCCATATTGCATGGATTGATGTTTACATGTCAGTGACTTATTATACTGATAGCCATAGTTTTACAGTACTCGAGTGCTCAGCTGAATGCAGCCCACATGCTCCAATCAAGGGTTTCCTTTCCTGTACATTGTGCCCAGCCTGGTTGGGTTGTGTATATGAGGTAGATAGTGAGTCAGAAATGCCAATACTGTTTCCTATTGATACATTCCTGAATGTCCCTCAGACTGTGCAACCTGTTCTTTTCTATCCTCCTTCTCCTCAGTGCAACCTGTGCTTCGCCATACAATGAAAGAGTTATGCCGTTGAAATGTAGTGAAACGGGCCTCGATTGAATGTTTCCTGGCAACATGAAGAGATGAAACAGCAGAGGGTAGGGAGTGCGTGGAGGTGCAGCCTCCTGTAGGGAGCTGGTGGGCAGAAGCGTGACACCAGGGTTACCTCATGATACCAATCAGGAATTTGCCAAACTGATCAAGGTCATAACTCTTTCCTTCTATGGCTGTGTTCTTTTCTATCCTTCAACTGAGTGCATGTCAACTGAATGTCCAGTAACTTCTTTGCTGTAGTATTAGGCCATGCTACTCTTCAATGGGTTTTGTGCATTTCTTACCTTCTTCTTTCTTTTTCTAGTATTCCTATGAAGGAGACAGAGACTAAAATCTATTATATAATATATAAATATATATGACTAGAAAAATGACATACAAGAATGAACAGTCACTTTTATGGCAATGTTTAATGAAATATTAATTCTTAATGTATGTTTCAGTAAAACTGCTTTCTCTTACGTGTAGAGACTTAATGCAGGGATGCAAGTATTATATTTGGTCTTTAAAGAATATCTTGTTGAAATTCTAGATAATGTAGAGTGATGCAATTCAATAAAATGATAAAACTTAAAAGTGTATTGTGGATTTGTTTTTTTATGTCTTCAATGATTCACATGAGTGCTTGTTTCATGCTGGAAGATCTGTGATTATTTTTAAATTTTCATTCATGCTATGGTGAGGCTTCTGTCTGATGGAAGTTTAATCATCTTGCGTGACAATCCTCAATTCACAGATGTTTACTTTATGGTTTGATAAGCATTAAAATGGGGTAAACTGTAAACAATCCACTCCCATAATAATTCCAAGCAGATTTTGACTCTGTGTAGTGTGCCAACATTGGAAATATGAAGAAATTAACTTACAGCAAACAGTTTGCATTCTAAATCCGGCCCAAGTTGTTGATGTACACTATTCTCCTACAATGCGATGCCAAACGGTAATGTTGGACAGGTGGTGGACATTTTCATCAAGGTCATGGTAAACCTTTTAATTCCCAAATAAACTTAATCACCCCATACAGAGACAGTTGGCTGTCAGAAATATACAGATCAGTCATAAAAACAAGTGTAAATACAAATTTCCACAACATTAAAAGACACACTCCCTGTGCTTGGGCTGATACACTCACGCTTGGAACAGGGCTGTCAAACTGATCCATGAAAGGGCCGATGCAGCTGCAATTTTTTGTTCCAAGCAAGCTTGAGCACATCTCACTCAACCGATGCAATCACCAGAACTGTCTTCACTCTGTTGATTTGTTATATCAGGTGTGCTCTTGCTAGATAGGAAGAAAAACCTGCAGATACATGTAGATATAGACAGATACGCCTCTATAAGCAGGGTTAGGGTTATTTACTGATCCCTGAGGTACAGACTCTACTATTATAATCCATCATTAAATATATTGCATCATATAGGTATTTCACATGGATTTCCATTTCAAACCTACCAAAGCAGTAAAAAATCTTTTGTCTTTGTACTGTCCCACTCAGTTAAGTTTAAATGCTCAAGGTACAAAGGACTTGCTAAACCTGGCTGTTCTTATTTTCCTTTGCCCCATAAGCTAAAAAGGTCAAATGAAACCGGCTGTATAGAGGATGGAAGCGTCACTCACTACATTGTGGTTTTTATTTAAACAGAATATATAAAGATATCTGATTTTTTATGACAACTAATTTACTTAGTAAATGTAGCAAATACTGTGTAGAATTTTTAAATGGTACATCTGCAATATAGATTTGGGACACATTAGTCTGCCAAACCAGGGGTATTAGACTTGCAGCAGCTCTGGAGGGAACTTATGAGGATATCTTAGTGATCCTTGTGTTAAGACGTCCTTTATGTAGTTGCAGTACCGAACAGCTGGAGAGTGCCTGTCATCTAGGCACTTGTGGAACCAGGTGGGTGAGGGGAATGTGTAGGCTTAGGCTGCTGATTAAGAGACCTTCTTCAAACAGATGCACCTTAAGCAAAAGTTTCATATAAAAATTACTTTAATTATCTTTTCAATGACTCAATATTAATATTAATCTCTACATTACATCTTTTTCTTTTGTTCAATGAAGTATCAGAAAGCTGCACTTCTAACATACAATGATATGACAAGTTATTTACACACTTGCATCCAAATATACAGAAACATTGATATATGCTCTCTCCCCATAGGCTTTAGGACACTCAAACAACATCTGTCAGCTCGGTCTAGTGGCTCTATGGCGGGTACAAAAAGGTGTGAGAAAAATTCCCAAGCAGACAGTCTTCGTCATATACTTTAGTGGTAAAATGAGGACTGCGGATTGACATCCTGGTTTGCAGCACCATATTTGGAACACATGAAATTTGATTGAAAGTTTTATTTCATACTGCTCCAATCTTCTTCAGTGCATCCAATGAAACCATAAATTCAATTACTGTAGATAGTATGTTGAAATGTAATGCTAGGAAAATAACATAAAAAAAAATGTTTATACTATTCTGCTCTCTGTCTGTTTAGGTTGACCTCTTATCCACAGGCTGTACTTGCACTTTTCTAAGAACAGGGAGTACTGAAGCTGATATGCACAAATAAGAGAGACAACAGTAGATCAGCTACAATACAGCAAACTGCAGAAGTACCTGAGAATTTTAATCAGATCGCCCGTTAGATGCAGGCAGTTGGTTGTCAGGTGTAATCAAACATGATTAAGGTGGGCAGTATTCTGGGTTTAGTCCATTTAGATAAGTAGCAAGATTTGAAGGGCTCCTTGAAAGGTCAGGGGGTCGTGTCCTTTGGTAAAGTCTGTGGTGTCCATAATTTACCATGGCCTCTTAAGGTAAGAGGTTAAGATCTAATCACCACCGTCTCCATGGAAACCCCTGGACCGGTAGAGGAGGAGGAAGAGTCAGATCTTTCCGAGGACCTGCATGACAGCGATAGTGGTGCTCTGGCCGAAGATGAAAGCTCCACAGAGCAAGGTCACCACTCCCCAGGCTGTGAGGACGACTCTGATCAGGAGACGTGACAGAGAAATTTAACAACAGACACATTTCTCAGGTCAGTAGATAAAAAGAATGCAGCAGTCCTTTGTTCATTCACCATAGACTAGATAAAAGGTGTGGACATAGCCACTGCGAAATCACTCAGTGGTGTGTGGACTACGGTAAACGGTGGCATCTCATTGGTCCAATAGTGATCCAATTGCCCAGGACAAGTTTTAACTGAGTCTTTGAGTTTTGCAGTTCAGCTATTGTCATCTTGTTACTTTGGAGCCTGATCACAGATATTTAAATGTCCAAGGATATGTTGCTGCATGTCTTTCCTAATTAATGGGTCGCTGTGGAAGTGACTGTCAATAAAAAGTCAGAGCTTAGATATGACATTTACAGTAGAAATGTCTTTCACAACCACTAAAACTGGGAGAAATCAGTGTCCTGTGAGGAGAAGCTAGACAAAAATAACTTCTTGGAGTTTGGAGCCAAGAATGAAAGGTTTTATGTTGGAATAAATCCTATTCAAGGATTCTCTAAGAGCAAACATGCTGATTAATACCGACTTATTTTCTATATTTATTCCTTGCACTGAGTATCACACAGATGTGTATTTACAATGCATTTCCATTTAAATGAAGTCTATTTCTCACCTGGTTTTACACGACACCGGCTCAGACTGCATGGCAAACATCAAACAGAGACCTGTCAAAACATATCACAGGGTTTAAGGGTTGCAACATCTCTGGTTACAGATTGGATTAATCCGTCATGGTGTTAGCAGGGTGTTACCTGGGAAGATGAAGATGAAGAAGGCGCTGATCCCTCCGATGACACTGATGACCTTGCTGATGTCCGGTACAAACATGGCAATGAGCAGTGTCACTGTGATCCATAGGACTGTCAGCATGTAGCGGCTGCGGCTTTCAAAGCCTGTTCCCACGCTGGCGTCTCGCCTCCGCCGCCAGTTCAGCAGGGGGTCCTGGATCACCGACCTGATGTGCAGGATTGGTTGTGTCGTTGATCAATCAGTTTGACTAAAGTCTGTCTAAATGCAGCCAGAACATTGTCCTTAGCTTAAGGTCATAGGGTTGTATGTAGTGTAAATAAGACTCATGTCAGAAACTTTACTGTAAGAATTTCAGATGACCTTTGATTACTAAACTTAAGTGAAAAGTGAGAAAGATCTTTTGGGAAAGATCTAACTGATGTGGCATGAATTCACTGTGTCCCTGACCTGCCCAGCAGCAGGATGATGGGATAGATGGTGATGATGGAGACTCCAAACAGCAGCCTGGCGACAAGCATCAGAATGTCATCCCCGGTGTACGACATCAGAATGTCAGCCTTCACGTCCTTTCCAAATGTCATGTACCCATAAACCCCTGCAGCAGAACAAGGAGGAAGCTAAATACCAACATGAGCTCGCCAACTTTCTCATAACGCTCATATTTGTCAAGTATGTTTAACAATCTTTACCATTTTAGTTTAGCATAACAGAGTGCTGGTGTTTATCCATTAGCTTTAAACACAAAGTGCAGCTGAGGCTGATGGGAATGTTGTTTATTTTTTGAGAGGTTCAACAAAAGTTAATGACAAAAAGAAATTCTGACCTGAGGAGTGAAAGAGTCACAGGATCACCTTAGATATTAAAAAGTCTTCCTGAGGGGGATATTAGGCTGTCTGGAAATTTTCCTTTAATAGTTATTGAGACCATTTTCTCAAAAGTCATCCTTGTGGTCGCACAAAATTAAAAGTCAAGGGATCACCAAAGTCTTTGCTACACTGAATGTCTGTAGATCTGCATAGAAATTTGCAATCAATCTAACAGGATGAATTATATCACTTTGGACTGAAGCAGTTAACCAGGCCACACTGCCAATGCTACAGCAGATAAAAAAATGTTCCAGAGGACAAGAATAGTCCTTATCAAGTTTTTTTTGTTTTTTTTTGCCACTGATGCTAATCAGTAATTTCATATCGAGCATCTGCTGATATGCAGTCTCGATCAGACTCCCATTTTCCTTCATAATTTAGCTGCAAGGTGCACATTTCAAATACATTAAGGTCATGAAAATCAATCAAATGTAGTATCTTTTTGCATTGGGATCATTTTTTCCAAAATTAAATTTAAAATAAGAAACCCTCTCGAATGTTCTGTGTGGTACTTCAGTGTTAATGTGTCTTAATGAACTGTTTTTATTTTCATCATACCTGACTCAATGAACATTTAGCTTTTATTTATTTATGCTTGTGGGGTTATATAATCGTGAAAAAGTTGGAAAGTGTGAAGTAGAAGCTCCTCTGACCTGTAAGGGAGTAGATGATGAGACAGAAGATCATGGAGACCACAGAGATGAAGACCCAGTGAGAGAGCCGCTGGTTCTCCATGCTGCTGTAGATAGCGATGGACGCCTCGTGGCACTGAAGCAAACACACAGGCAGGGAGACCAACTTTTGGAATCAACTTCAGAGTGAGGCTAAACACAGATCCAGTGGCACATCAAACAGGGAATGGTTGTGATTCAGACAGAGAGCATCTCTCTGCCTTGGATTTCTCATCTGATTGGAGCTCACAGAGCAGGGTGAAGATCCAGAGGTCTTATTATCTCTGATCTCCCTGACGTTGTGATGAACTGAGATGAGATCGGGAATTAAATGAAGGCTGCAGGCTCCGAGCGGTACAATGGGGTGACTTAGACCATCACAGAGGTCACCATACAGACTCTTGTCCCCTCTTGATCCCAGCTGCCATTGCCCCGCTTTTAAATCTCACTTCCAGCTTTCATGCCTTCCCCTCCTCCGCTCCTCTCCAGATCTCATCAGCTTTCTTTTCAACCCTTTGCAGCGCAATCACTCACCCTGAGGGAGCGTGTCTGTGTGTGTTTGCGGGAGGACATGCATCGGTCTGCTCCTATTTTCACCTCCTTTTATTAGATCCCGCCAGCATCCCTCAGGGGTTACCTTGGCAACTTGGGAAGTTACACATCAGGCTGTCTTGCTTTAGATTGACAGAATGATCTTTTTCCCCTATACTCGACCCTGCTATTAAATATGAAAGGCTCACTCTGCAGAGGTCCTGCGGAGCGCAGCGGCTCCAAGCTGCTGACCTTTACAACACTTTAACACACTCTCATGAGAAACTCCAACTGCTTAAGATTATTGAGAAAGCCCAGTCTATATCACTTCTGTATCATCTGTCATTGTTGCATCATTGAAAAGCACTCCTTTACCTGAAATGGGGCGGAGGCATGCAGATAGGTTTGGTTTTGTTACTGGTTTTCTCTGCACACAATCTAACACAGTGGAGGTAAATGGAGTTGTACACCTCCAACAGAAAGTCAGGTTACAGTTTACATCCATGTCCCTCCAGACTCATATGTAACAGCAGACAATGTTTAAGGCACAGAAGCTCTATACAATTACAACAGTTTCAACATGGGGATCAAAGATTGTCAATAGTTAACTATTGTGCTGCTACGTTATGGTGTTTAAAAATCCAATTGCAAAGTTTCTGTAATTCTCAATCAGTTCATCCAAAATTCATTCTCAAGTCCAACTGGAAGTTTGTGCCAAGTTTGGAGGCGCTCCCTTCAGCCATTCGTTCAGGAGAAGGATTCGGACAAACAGAAGGACCAACAATGTATAACCCTAAAGCATAATGCCTCCAGCCACAGCTGTCTCTCTTCTACTATGTTTCAACAAAACAATGGTTCTTGGTAAGTGCAGTTAGTGCAGATTGAGCAGAGGAGATGCTGCAGTGATACAATGACACTGAAACATATGGCAGCATCCATAAAAGTACCAATAATGTCTGAGCTTAATTTTTTTTTTTTTTTTTTTAATAATTTAGGCCCTGGCCACATTTCATGCCAGATTTAAATGCCCATCTCTGTGGTCAGCACCTTTGCATCCCACCAGTTTACAGTTCATATTTTGTTTGTAAAATGTTTTACACATTTGGGGTCCGACTGTGCTTGACTTGTCCTTGGCAGTTTTTGTTTTAACTCCAACAGATTTTTTAATTTTTCCAGCTACAGACAAATTTACCTTCAGATGTGGCTGTCCCATACACTTGTTTCTATCATCTCAAAAATAGCTAAGCCTTAGCAAAGAATTTTAAAAGTTCTATTTGCCAACACTGCCAAGCTTATATAGACTCCTGCACAATAATGCCCTCAACAACGAGACAGATGCTGGACAGAGGTCTTGTTAATCTGCTGTTTTGTGAACAAACCACAAGGGAAGTGCTGTTTTTACAGCTTGTCATTTGTTCTGATCAGCACACGTACAATTCCCTTTTCCTTCATTGCTTTGAGAAAACACAAAATATCTTGCAAGTTGAGATTGAGAAAAGTAGGCTTCCTGTAATTTGGTGAGATCAAATAGTTATGGTCTTCGTGTCTTGCTGGGTAATGAGTTTTTAATGTAGTCACAAGCATGTATTCTCAATTTTGCGGCCATACTTGCATGCATGCATACATACATACATACATACATAAACATTCCCACACTCAGCTGCACACTCAGTAGCCTCCAGCCTTACCACAGCATGATGCTCCGAACACATGTAAACCACGATCTTACATGAATACATTTTAAATGGCTTTACTCACTTGGAAACCAAAGCAGATGGTCGGGATGACGCTGAATGTTGAGGCCCAGGAGCTGATCCTGCACACACACAGGAAGAGACACTCACAAGAGTCATTTCTCTGAAGTTCACAAATGCCACAAGAAGTAGAAGAAATAAGCTATTATTAGGGCACCATTCATAATGCTGTGGCATTTAGAGACACTTTACCATAGAGTTCATCTGTCAATCACAGGCGCGTGGCTGACAAGAGCAGCCGAGGTAAGTTAGTGAGCCAGACAGAAGAGTGTGAACAGTGACACAGGGGTTCAAGGAGACAAGCCGGCACAACACTTTCATCTGCTTGGTCTGTCCCAGTGGCCTGGATTCTAGCTGATTTATGAAGAAGATGCATGACACTGATTTCTTGGAGCAACCTAATTCCAGGAACTTGCTGTGGTCATTTACTGTCCTCGTGGCATAGAAAAGACAATGTTTGACAATCTTTGGGAGCACAGTCGCTTTGTTTCTTGTAGAGAATTAAATTATATGATCCACATCCTACCAGTTAATGATTGGTAAATATGGCGCTAAAGCCAGCTGAAACTTAGCCTGGTTTTAAGGGGGGAAAGCTGTTAGCATGGCTCTGACCAAACTCAAATTATTAAATTATCATATATTGGTTTCTTAATTCCATATTAAAGTCATTTTTCATTGCATGGTGAGGGATGGTAAATGGACTTTACTTAAATAGCACTTTTCTAGTCTTTGTGAGCACTCAAAGCACTTTTACACTACAGACAGCACTCATTTACCCATTCACTAACATTCATAGTGGTGGCCGGGGCTATCCTACCCAGTGTCACCTGCCACCATTGGGAACACATTCACACACTAATGAACACAGCATTGGGAGTCTACATGCTGAAGAATACTTTAACATGTAGACTGCCCTGGTCAGGGATCGAACCACCAACCCACCGATCAGTGGGTGACCTCTCCACCAACTGAGTCCTGCACCTCTATAGGAACAGCAAAATAATGTCAGAGAACTACCAACTGATAAAAGCTTACATTTAATTTATTTGACCATCTATTGTCCAAAAAAGGGAATAAAACAGATTCTATAGATATAATACCCACAAGTGAAAAATACACACACTGAACTTACGTTTTTTCAACCTCTTGACCTCATAGTGAAGTATAGTGATGAAGGTCAGTCATGGCTTCTAAGTTGCACCGAGTGCTGAATTCTTTCGGTTGATGTTCTTGTTTTTTGGTTTTGATGAAAACATTCAATTACTTTTGTGACATAAATGTTTTCTTTTTTGCATTGGATTGCATAGATTTTTTGAAATCCAACAATAATACTTGCAGATTCTATGATAAACAGTGTATATTTGACATTTTTCTTCAAATGGAAAGATACCGTTCAAACCTGAGGCGGGTTTTGGGAATCATATGGATTAACAGAGAAAAAAAAATAACACAAATATAACTGTTTAAGACATACAGCAAATTAGTAAACTGCAGCAGCCATAATTCACTACTCACCAAATAGACCCAATCTGCCACTCGACACATATACTCTCTAGACTAATTCTGACTTCGCTGGCCATTGTGAACAGTAGAGAAAATAGATTGTTTGAACCCCTGGATCCTTTTATTTGTCCCACACACCCCAACCCACGCACACATATAGACATACATACCCGCTAGTGTAGAGAGGGGTGACGTGAACCAGAACAGAAGGCATGGTGTGGTATTTGATGATGATTGCTACGGTCAGGTAGGTTGCAGCCAGAGTCCCAAGCACACTGTGAGAGGACGGAGACAAAGCACCAGTTCAGACAGACCAACAGCGAGACATTTAAGTCCGAGTGCAATGGATGAGTGGGTGACTGAACTGCATGGGTCAGCACCTTTAATATGGTCACGTCAGCCGGTCATTTATCCACATACACACATGTAGCACAGCAACGCTACGACTGGAGCAAAGACGACTATCCTCAGCATAAACACAATACATGTTGAAAACAAAGACACTGAGGCAGGAAATAAAATCTAATGACAATGACTGTTTCAGGCAGTTTGGATGATAGGTACAGTAAGTTCTGTATGAAAGATGTGCTTTGTTGCACTTATAATTATTTTGATTTCTAATAATTGTAGGGTCAATTCAATTTATATTTTTCAATTTTAAAAACGTGCATCTTACATCCAGCCTTAAATGTGCATCATAGCGTACAAAAGGTGGCCTGTTGCCTTAACAGGCCACCTGATGAGATATTTCATTGGTGTCCAGCCTCTCATTTGCACTTGTGCCCTCACTGCATTTTGACAAAATAATATTAATAAATACTCATTATGACCCTTTAACAATGCTGGTAGGCTGAATTTGAAGAGGATGTAGCGCTGTTATCAATGGGAATCAGCCGGTTGAGTGATGAGATATTTTATGAAATTTAAAATGTTGGTGTGTCTGTCAGCTCATTGAGCAGACATTAAGTATAATCATGAAAAGATACATTAAAGACATGGTCAATGTTTCTTTTTTTCTCTCCAAAGTAAACACATAATCAAATAATTATTTCACACATCATTAAATCTGTTTTTCCCCCTTAAAATTTCTAAAAATAAATAAATAAATTAAAAAAAAAAGTGAACTGGCAAATTACCCACAATTTGACATTGACATAGAGTAATCATAAACAGGATTTTATTGAAATCAGCTTACACATTATGGGTTTTTCGCTGGCAGCCTACATTCTGACTAAAACTCTCTCTCCATCAGCTAGCTCTCCCCCTCTCCAGATAGCTTTGTTTGTAGCCTATCCGTGGAAGATTCAGTGGGAGCCAATCACAGTTCTCTAGGTTGGTGCTTTCAATTTCATATATGTCCTAAATGATTAAAAGATTATTGAATAAATATAATTCTATCTTGTTCCTGACCAAATAAACATCATTAAAACACCTTCATAAAACATGTAAAAATTATTTAACTGTGTGTGTACAAACAGCGGGACAGGCACATGTGACACCTCACCTGATGTATTTCTGAATGCTGATCTCTTTGGGGATGGACAGCGGCAGGATGAGGAGGATGCAGAGCAGCACCAGGCCAAAGCGCTGGTCTGTGTAGAAGTGGTACGGCATCTCTGACTCTGGCAAACCAGTTATCAGTGCATACAGGGATCCACACACTGACAGGAACACATAAGCAGCACATAAGTGAGAACATGGACAAACTATAGCTCTCCAGTGACTTTGTATTGAATGAAGGAGCCTCTCTGACAATTTTGCCTGCAGGCAAGAAACAGTAAGATTTCTAAAAGCTACTGTAAGGTGAAAGAGGATTAGACTTCCCAACACCCAATTTGTCCTGTCTGGTAAACATGGATTGAACATATGATTATTTTAGCACTCTAATAGTTTTAGCTACAAAAAGTCGTTTTATTAGCATTCCAGCCCACGGTTGTCAAGTGCATGTTAGCATCACACAGCTAGAATGATTGGAACTGCTGTGGTCTCATATCTGTACATGTCTGTTTCCACTTTTCTCTCTTTTTTCCACTTAAAAGTTTGTTTTCTTCAGTTCAATTTAGAAACATAGTTCTGGGTTCCTTACCTTGTTGGTAGTACATTTTACACAGCAGATTAAAGACATTTTTCTGTTGTTGCTGGTGGAAAAATTTGCCAAAGAGGCTCCTTTTCTCAACAGACTTTCAACAGACCCCAGGCCTTACACTGCCACTGAATGTTGTATGGAGCCATCAGTGCATCCCATGGATGCCTACTAATACATCCATATTACACCCATGCAAGTGCAGACAAGGCCCAAGTCTGTATTTTCCCTCCACAAAATGTTAGCTACAATAGCTGACATTAGCAATTGTAATGGCTTGTTCCAGCAGACTTCTGCCAGTGCATCAAACATGGGTTAAATGTTATCTTGCACCAGCCAGGTTCCATGTGAAAAAGCAACAGTGGAGAGAAACAGACTTAATTAAACATATCGCTGTTTGGGACCGGCTGTGTGGAGCTGCCAGGCTTCAGAGCGGGCTGTGGGCCCAGAACAGTGATGTTCTCTTCCCTCTCTGGGAGTCTGAGATGAGCGAGAGATGCTTTGCTGAAACAAAATACAACATTTGAGGTCTTTTATGTTTTCATGAGAAGCGCAAATATTTTTGGTTCAATATGAAACTGTGGTGGGATGGGAAACCCTGAACGACTAGTGTTAGCATGAGTGTTCTTAAGGGACTGTAAGCTATAATGTCCACGGCTTCATGTTTTAAATCGACAGAAACTTGGCAGGGAGAGAATTAGCACCCATGCTTAGAACTGGCCTCAGTCCCAGACAGAAAGAACATTGAAAATATCATTGTCTGATGATGCAACCAACGAAAAAGACACCTTATTTAGATCAAATTCTCTAGGCCATTTAAGCCCAATCTCAATTTAATTATCTGTGATTCAGGTTACATTTAACGTGACAAAGGCGAGGATTGTTGAGCTGGGTCACAAACTCAGACAAACCAGGAGATTCAAGGTCAAGTTGAAGGAGGCAACAGTCTATTTAAAGAACTGGTCAGCAACACATTGTTTCCTTTTCCTTGCTGCATTTAGAAACACTCACATGTTAGAGTTTCTCAGTGGTTAATGAAAACAAGTTCCAGTCATTTCAGAAAGGTTGTCTATCAAACCTCAAGTGGGTTATGTTCAGTACGCAGAGCTAGGGGCTGCACAGACTCACACTTCTCCAGCTGGTCGTCCAGTATAACCAGGAAGGCCACAGAGATCATGAAGAGGTTAAAGACAAAGCAGATCTCACAGAGCTGACCGATGGCTGGCCCGCACACCTCCTTCACCACCGCCTGGTATGTGCACTGGCCACTGATAGACGAGGAGTAGCCCAGGATGATCAGACCACTGATCAGGAACACGAGGGAGACCTGAGGGGAGGAAGAGAGGCAAGATGATGAAGCCAAGGGATACAAAGGCAGGATTAGATTTGCTGCAGCCCAAATTAGCATTAACATCATTCTCAGTGCAGTCCATACATCTAAATTAGATATCTGTATAAAATCTTAATTGTCAACTACCACAATTTCTTTCTTTTTACATAGAATATCACCTCTTGATTTTAAAAAGATTTATTAAAAACAGCTTTCCAAATGACCTCAAATCAAGTTTGGCTCCCTATACTGACATCCTGCTATATTACCAGCAGATCAGATTTACAGATCCAGATCTCCTTTAGCCAACATTCAACACTGAAGAATTGTGTCTTCTGTTTAATGAAAAGGGGTTTTTGTAGAAAAGATTGTTGTAATATCAACTTAGAATTGAATTCACAAAACATTCAAACTCTTTGAAACACTACTAAGCCTGAAGAGTATATGGTCCCAAAATAATTTTCAGATCCTTCACCTACTGTAAAGCTGTGGCTTAAAGGAAGCAATGTGTAGGATTTAGGGGAACATATTGGCAGCAATGGGAGAGTCTTCAGAGTATAATCACCTGAAAATAAAAATCTGTTTTTGTTAGATTAGAGTGAGCCCTTTATATCTATATTGGAGCTGCTCCTCTTCCACAGAGCAATGTTGCACCACCATGTGCAAGCCTAAAACTGTGAAACCAAACACTGGTTCTCAAGAGGGCCTTTCACATGTTACTTGATGGCCGCTGTGGTTCTTACATGCTTGGTTGTGACTCTACTACACACTGGCTTCACTTTCAGCCCTTGAGGTTGCTGCTTGGTTTCCTTGTATTGTCCAAAGTGAAATGCCATAAACACAGTTCCTCCAATGGCTGCATGAAGCTATTTCCAAAAGAGAGCCAAGCCTCACTAACACTCAATGAGGGGTGTGGATTTTTTTCTAATTCACCAGTTTAAACTATATGGAATCTTGCATTATGCATGAAATAAGACAGAAGACTTGTCCCTGTTCCCTCAGCTTACCCACGCTCACCCTGTCTTGGATTAGCCAGGAGTAAGGAGGCGTTAGGCACTGCCAACATATTTATACAGTCTAGGTGGAAAGCTGCTTTGCCCTTCTATAATTCGGATAAGGAACAATAATTTATTTGTTATATTGTAATGCTTGTATTGTTAATGTTAATTTAACAGGAACAGTACAGTATATTTATTACACCAGAT
>JAOWBC010000049.1:21652338-21665972 GCA_028566105.1 Hypoplectrus providencianus | reverse complement strand
GGCTGAAATGTGCACGGTTTCCGATAATCGTGGTCTCTAAAATACAAATAAATCGAAACATGACCTTATGAATACTTCAAAAGATCAGGGTTCCATTATTCATTAACAGAAAATCAATCATTGTTTAAATGCTTAAATAATAACAATAACAAAGAAGCACCAACTTCAAGTTCAAGCTTCTCAAACAAACTAGTGCTTTTCCGGGTTTTATATCAGTTAACTGAATAAGTTTAAACTGCTAATTATATTTAATTTTTGCTAAGATTAATCTGTAGGAAATATAAAAAAAATCAATAAATTGATTTTAAAAAAAAAAAGGCAGATTAAATGAATACTATTTATTTTATTACTGGTACAACACATACAGCTTTACTGCTGTCACGAAAAGACACAGAACCTATGGTGGTAATAGTATAGTTACCTGAGGGTAAAAATTCACATTTAATGCTTTTTCAAGGTGCATTTCCAAACTTTCCAGCACCATACAGCCATGGCAAGTTTTAAGCCAAATCTTAAAAAATTTGGACTTGATACAGAATGCAATATTTTGCCAATCCACTTCGGCAGTAAATGTATGTTCTAAATGATAAACTTGTGTTATTTGTGAATTCAATTCAATGCATTTAGTTTTTAATTAAGGTTTATCACAATTTCACTAACTTCACAACAACAACACTGTCCTGTAACAACAATGTCCTACTGACCTTTTTGACCAGGTCCAACTGAACATCCCCTGGAGGCTCAGGGAGGACCTTACTGTTCCTGCACCCCATCACATCACCTTGGGCCCCTGCCCAGCCAGCCACACAGGCCACCAGGAGCCCTGCCTCATCACAGCAACAGCTGATTCAACACACTCAGGGCATCCAACATCCAGGCTGTACCCAGACTCAGACAGAGGGTTCATGAATAAAGCTGATTACACCCACTCAAGTCCCAATGAGCCGGCATCAGCAGTCACACTTCATGAATACACCCGATACATCCACTTAAGTCCTGTTTAGAAAGTCCAAGAGTTCATGAATATTTTCTGGGCAAGCAGGTTTTGTGTCTCAGCTCCATCAGCAAATACTGTATTATTGCTTGTCTTTTTGTTACAGTGTTCCTTTATAGGCCTGTGCTGGTGGGTCTCACACACACACAGGGTGCACCGTCGGCAGGCAGGGGGGTACCTCCAGTTCCGTGAAGAGCCTACCAGGGCCCCATCTCAGATCGAGTATTATGTTTGAGCAAAACCTGCATGAATACAGCTAGTGTGGATGCTCCCGGGACAAAAATGACTGGCGAGGGAAGAGAGGCTCTCTGAAACAAGTTTAAGTGTGGTTGCCTTTAGGAGAAATTCAGAAAAATTCAGGCAGAACTTCCACAGAAAATAAGATCATCAACTATGCTCCGATCCATTGGGGGAAGCTGCAATGTCAGCAGCGGTCTTGCCACAGATAAAACAGCTCCCCTGGAGAATCACAGGCTGGAGAACAGGGAAGGGAAACTCTGAAAGGCAGAACACAAAATGAAACATGAGTCTTGAGTGATTATGGTTCGGCTCACACAAGGACATGAGTTTGTGTTGAATTCTGACATAAATTAGACAGATTTTAATTAAGCTAATTACTGAAACAAAGAAAATGAAGTGACCTCAGCATGTTGATCATTTCTTCACCAAAGTCACTCAACATTTTTGCATAGATGTTCCCTGATGAGGCCATATTGAGAATCTTTCAGCCAAGCCAAAGTATGATTACTGCTATCCAGACATGTTTTGAAATGGCCAAGAAAACAAGGGCTAGCTTTTCCATTGTAATAAATAGCTGCTCCAACACAGATGGTCACTTATATCCGAGTATCAAATGTTGGAACTTACTTGGTATGTTGTTAGAAGTTCTCAGAAAAAACATTTTTGTCAACTTATTTTACTTTTTCAGTGATAACAACTGGAAACACAACTAAAACCATACACCAGGGTACTCCAGCCGCTAAAGAAAATACGACAACTCGCATATTTATGTCAGAATTATAAAGAACAACTGCATTAAGTTTAGTTAAAATAAAAAACGACCAGGCCCTACTCATGTCAATGTGTTTTCTTTAGCCTAAAACACACCTGGCCCGTTATTTTCAGCAGCCCTGGTTAACACTAAATGTTCACAAATAACCCCCACATTACAAATGTAAAAGTGACTTGCAATCTCACCTCATTACTTATCCGAGATAGCGAAGTGTCTGTGCATGCTAACTAGCCTGCTAGCAGCAGGGCAGGACTCCCAACTTTGCCAAATCCAGCCTCCTCACCCCACTCTCACTCAGCTGGGCTCTCCATTTTCACCTCGTAGTTTCCCAACTTTATTCCCGACAACAAACAAGTCAAACCCGTCACATCATTTGTTAGCGACATTTCGTGTCAATTCCGGAGTTTCATGGTTTGTTTTGGAGATGAAAGGACTGTACAAAAACATGAAAAGTTGCCCCGTCGGTTGGTTTTCTGGACGGTGTTTTTCGTCCAGGACCACCTTCCCACAGCCACAGACGAGTGAAAAGCGACATAATGCAAAACATGTGTTCCGGCTTCTAATTTCAAAATAAAACATCGATGTTGTTGTTTTATTTGCATCATTTTATGTAGCATATTTAACTTTAGCCAAAAACAGTAAAGCATATTTCTCTTCATAAAGTTCTGAGCTGCTTAGTCGTCACACTCAACATATTAGCTTGTTTGATTGTTGTTGTTGTTTTTTTTTAATTATTATGCAAAATGAAAAATTCAAGTCATATTATTGAGAAGTACTTCGGTGAGTGTTCTTATGTTCTATGTGTTTTCTGGCACAGATAACACAAGGTTCTCAAAGTATGGTTCAGGGACTTCGAGGGGTCCATGACACTCTGCTGTAAGTTTCAAATTCATTCATCTGAATGATCATGTTATCATTTCCTTTCTTTCTTAAAAAAAAAAAAAAAGAAAAAGAAAGAAAAAAAAGAATTAATTGTTCAGCGAATAAGGATTCCGTTTTAAAACTGACAAAAGTTCATGCATTGTTTTGTAATCCAACAACCTATATGTTTTAGAATCTGCAAATACATTGAATATGTCTCTAATGACATGGGATGGACCACCATTAGAATGGTGGTTAACTGGGGACAAATATTAAAGGAGATATTTGCACATGTGTGACGAGCTATGCCTTATTACAGTATTAGTATTTAAAGAGTACTTCCATTTATTCAACACAGATGTATATTATTTGTATTGCATGTGGTCCTTTCTTAAAAAAGAAAAAAAAGAGGAAGTTTTGTAGTAACATCCAGCATTGTGATGCCAAAATACCAATCACACATACTGTAACCAATGGGTTCCCCAAATCTAGTCACAACAATTAGAAAGAAATATCATTGCATTATTAGTCAATGCGTTTCCTTTTTGCATCTTATTACTGTAAGGACAACTGTATAGATTAAATAATTTGTCATCAAATAAGCCCTACAAACAGATCCATTGTTTCACTACTTACTTTCTGTGATCTTATTTTGAATGTCCAATCCTTCAACTTCCGGTGTCCTTCTATCTTACTCTGGCTGACATGACGGAGCTCCTCTTCCACCCAACTTCTTTTGTAGAGACGGGACGACCTCCCTCGGCTTGTTTCGACCCCATTAAGTCCTCACCGTCACTTCCTGGATACGGAGAGAAGTCACTCTGACAAAGTGCTGACTTCTCTCTTGGAAAATTACTAGAAGTTCGGGGTGGCACATTACCAGCTAAATCACAAGTTCAGGTTCGAGTAGTTACAAACAGCTTGACTCTTTCCTGACCCTCATTTGATATGATGAATTCCTCCAGAAACAACATAACTGTGTGATGTCAGGCACAGTTCCTCATCTATCTACTGAGTTAAACATAGTCTGCATGGAGCTATAATAAAGTATAAATTATAGATTTTAGTTAATTCTGTGTCTCTTTATGTGGTGGGGTCTCACTGGTGCGCTGTGGGGACCCCCGTGGTGGTCTGTGGACCTCTTCTAAGGATCAACAAAGCTGGTTAATTCACAGCAGACATGCACATGGATCAGTTTATATAATTCCTATATAAAGTAAAGCCAACTCTCATGCACCACCAAGTCACTTCAGTCAGCTGCAAACATCACAGCCTATACAGGGCTCAACCATATGTTTAAATGTCTCAGTATATGCAATTGTCAATGTGCTTATCCAAGTTTTCATTATGAAAATCTTTCAAGTGGTTTAACAGTGTATTTTGGATCATACTAGATATATTAATTTTTGCAGAACAGGGCATGAGGACACAGTAATGCATCTCAGATGGGCAGCCAAAGTATTGACGCTTGAATCATTTGCACTGCATTTCCACATGGTGTCACTATACACATAAAAGTCACTTTTAAGGGCACCCAAAAGGGTACAGGCTACATTTTAGTCATTTAATTAGGCTGCCTTTATATTCTTGCATCCACCATGCTTGTAAAATGAGCTTCCTTCGGTTTTACCCTGCTTGTTCATAAGCAATATAATAAAGAATACTTGGTCTTGACTTCAATATTGATGTGACAGAGTGTTCAGCACTCACTGTATGCTGGCCGTGACTTGTGCAGTCTTTACGGGACGCAGTGGAGTTTTAGGGAGTAGCATTTAAAGTGGGGGGATTAGTAACAGGAAGACAAATGTTCCAGAAAGAGAGTCAGAGAGACAGTAAAATTCATCTTATGATGCCAATAAAGCTCCTTGAATTGGATTGAGGGAGTGAAAATGAGTGGGAGAGGGGGGCTGTGGTGACAGAGGAAGACAACTGATGACAGATGGTGGGTACCAGACAGAAATATAGGAAGAAAGGGAGGGAGGGAGAGAGCGAGGAGAGATGAAGCTGCAGAGAATAATCAAAATGGAAAGAGGGAGATGTGGAGAGATAGAGAAGGAGAGGAAGACACGATGCAGGGAGGAAGGAGGGACAGATAGAAGTGAAAAGACAAAGAGAGAGGATAAAACGCAAAGAAAGAGTCTCAGAGGGCCAGTGCTGGCCGGCCAGCCTCTCCGCTCTATCTGCACTGCAGCTGAGGTCAGGGCCTCTCCGGCTCTGCAACTCTCTGCTACATCGTCATCCTCATGATTGATCACCGCTTTGTCGCACTCTGATTAAGATGCTTTGTCTGAGCGCTTCGCTTCTATTGACACTTGTGTGTATTCCTCTGCATCTCAACTCTCCACCTCCCCTCCCCTCTCCATCTTCCCTCTCCCTGTTTTCCGCTTGTGCTGTCCCGTCGCTCACTCTCTTTTCTCCCCTTTCCCACCCCCAAAGGTCAATATCATCTATTAGATCTGGATTTGCTGACTGCTGTATTATTTATCCACACAGAAGGAAGAGGAGCTGCTCTATTAAAAGCTCAATTGACTCTGTCTGTGTCTCCGGCTCCATTAATATCCCCATGATGGTTTCCCTTTCATTTCAGCATGCGAAAAAAAAAAAGGGTTTTAAAGCATGTGTGCGTGTGTTTGTTAAAACAGCTGCAGAGGATGAGTAAGCAAGCGAGGGGTTTACAGTGAGTGGACAACTTTATGTGTGTGTGTTTACAGGCAATCCGGCGCACTGGGACGGGAGCAGAAACTCTAGAAAATGACATCCTGTGTCAGATATTGTTGGTGGATATTGCTATTTTTGTGCTCCCCCCTCCTTTATCTCCCGCCTACTCTTGCAGGGGTCTCCCCTTGAGAGTCACGGGAGGAAGGAGAAAAAAGACAGAGACAGACCACTGCTGTATGCTGTCAGTACAATGTAGTCATAGTAAACTCACTATTGATTACCACAGGCGCATAATTCCCTGAAGGAATATTGTATGTCTACTATACTGACACTGCAGGAGATAAAAAATACCGTAAAGTACATCACACTCATTGTAAGGATATTATTGACCACCTCAGGCAAGCGATTAGTTTCCAGGGGAATATTATGAGAACATTAGAGTGATTTTTTCTATTCTTGTCAGAAGGTGCAGCATCTACATGGCAGGTGTCATTGAGACAGTGGGATTTCATTTGGTCCCTGTTGAACCGTGCACGTCTTCAACACCTGTGGCACTAACTTTTATAGTCCAGCTGATGGCCCATAACTTACTGCTCCTGCTGTGTTATTTGAGTTTGGGCAATTTCTCTAAATCACCATGAATCACATTCAGTGTCCTTAAAATGCCCTTAAAATTAAATGTGCTCACAGCTGGAGAGCATCCAACCAGGTATTTTTTCTTTACTTGTTAGGATTGTCAAACCAACGCTATTACTACAGGGAAATATAAAAAAGGGAAGAAAATACAGAGAAAGATGAGGAAGGGTTCACGGGGAGGGTGAAGAGGAGTTGGTTTTACTGCTGTTGCAGGCAGATGAGAGTGAACCGAAAAAGTAGAGTTGAGATTAATAAAATGAAAAGGATGAGCTGAAAGATGCTAAAATGCTGCAAAGTGTTGAGGCATGTTGGGTGATAATTATGGATGTATTTTGAATCATCATTTTATTAATAACCATTACTAATGATCAATTTCAGATCAATATATCTAAGTTTGCAGAAAAGTACAATAGTTTTGAGGCCGACTCTCCAGTGGTCATATATGATGCTTTCAGAGTCATTAGCAAACAAGAGATTCATGATTTTTAAAAAAAGAAAGAAAAAAAAACTCAAGCTTTGGAACATAAAAAAGCATTTAACACCAAATATCAATATGTTAGACATTGTGATGTTATAGACACATTAAGTAAGAGTGCATTTAGATGATATGATCAGCACATGAAAGGAGTTTTTTCAGTCAGGTAATGAAGGAAACACGGCCTCAGTGCTTCTGTGATCCCTCAATACAAGATACAACAACATATAGATGATATTAATAAATGGATACATATTCTTAATCCATTACAGAAAAAATAAAGTAGACGGAGAGAAAGTGTGGCAGGTAGATAGCAGGTGGATGTGCTTGTCAGCTGACAGATAAAATGGACTGAATGACAGCCTGGCAAACAGACCATACTAACAGTGACAGGCAGACACGGTGACAATGACGAATGCAAGCCAACTTCTGTCCAATCACAATGCAGCAAAGCAGGAAGACACCCCAGATACCCTTAAGTAAAAGACACAAGCGACTCCAGTTAAACTTAAGGCCTGATAAACCACTTTAGTAGAAGTGAATAAGAAAGTACTGTGTTGATGAAGTACTTAAGAACTCCTTAGGCGGAGCAGTGTGGGTAGATGTTAATTCATTAGCTTTCGGCTTAGGAGACAGGAGGAGAAAGCCAGGCACGCTGGGATCCACAGGCAGACAGAGATAAATAGAGCAGACGGGTCTCAGAAACCCCAGACACTGTTGGGGTGTAGGACCACATATACTCAGCTACATTTACTCCACTACTGCTGAAATGTACATTTTCAAGCATTTTGTGTGAGATCCGCAGCAGTCAAGGCAATTAATTCCACTGGAAGCAAAGTTTCACTTTCTCCCAGCCATTTGAATCTGCATGGCCACAAATCTCTTACAATTTGAGTAATTCAATAAAACAATACAAAAAACACAATGAGCAAATGAAAAGAAAAAGGGGTCAGGCCAGACAGGAGGTTTTGGATGTCCTTCTACCATCAATCGCTCTCTTCTTACTATTTCTCAGCTGAGGTGGTAGATGAGACTCTGAAAGCCAACATCTGTCATCCTGTTAACACTGAAACGACCCATTGAGTTGAATCTGCTCGCTTTTGTCTGCACAGAGTTCACTTTTAAACACTATTATACAGTTGTAAAGGAAACACTTTGAGAAGTTTTTAAATGTGTTTTCCTCAACTTGAAAAACTCAATGGAAAAAGATGACAAAGCGGGAGGAATGACTGAAAAAACAGAGTGCACCATTACAAAGATTCAAGGCTTTCACGTCATTGTACAAGGATTCCTTTATGTTTACTAATGAAATCCTTGCCAAGGTCGTCTGAACTAAATTGCTGTGAACCCTGACAAATGATAACACATAACAACACAACACATAAAGGGTTTTATCTGTGGCAACCTGTCAAGTATAAAACACACTCAGTGGGTTGTGATTTTTAGTGAGTTTAATGAAGGTAGCATGGATGAAACTTACAAATAATGCAATAGTCTGAGTGAGTAAAATCTGGAGGAGGTTTGACTCTTATTGCTACAATCCTCTTGAATGCAGAAAGAAAGTTATGTGTAAGGCCAGTGCAGGTTTATTACATGCCTGACTGCAAAGATACACAATTCTTGAAAAATGCCATCGCTGCATTTATTTAATCATGCAATAGTCGAACAAGGTGCACCATCTAGTCAAAATTTCACTTATCAAGCATTGTTTGCATTAAGCATTGGGTCAATGCCATTCATGGAACAGCCAATGTAATTTAAGTAAACCAGTTTTTAGCATCAGGCCACTTAATGGGCTGATAACAACCGACTGAACCTACTAGAAGGCGGGGCAGGCCAATCCTCACCCACACTTATGAGGCTGATAACCCCTGATAAATCCCGTTCCAAGAGTGAAATAGTTTAAAACGGGGGACTTTTGGGACAAACACAACATGATGGAGGACAACTACTTTAAGGATGTCCAGAGTTTAGGCTCCAGGGGCCTGATAAGCTTGCTTCTTTCAAACACAACATTGATTTAGTTGACATCACTTGGGGCCTTTTTTTTTTTAGTTTGAGCAGCTCCCTCTGAAACCACAAAACTCTATAAACAACTTTCACTTTAATTCAAAAGCACAGTACATCTTTAAATCAAATTTTTATCCTCTGGGGAAAATTGGTTATCTTTCCTGAAGTCAATGTTTTAAACTGTAATTGTAACTGTAGTTTTATTTATTATCTGTTATCAATTAACAGCCAAGACTTAAGGTGTTTGTCAGATTTAATATTATTAAAACAAATCTTGCTTCAAGGCAAGATGGCTCACATCTTGGCTACTTTCATCATGACGATCTCTGAAATAATTTAAAATATCATTTATTTTTTTACAAATTGTGAGATTTTCTATATATACAATCATTGCTACTACTTATAATACTCTACAAACAGCAAAAATACCAAGAATTGTGCAACAATGCTGACGCCAAGTCTATCAACTAACAGATGGGAGATCTCTCTCACTATATATATATATATCTATTGTGGATATAATTATGCATTGACATTAATAAGAATGTGGTAAAACAATAAATGTTGAATACTTTTTTTAACAAGAGCTTGATATTCTAAAAAAAAAAAAAATGATAAAAGCTGAGCTGTGGGTGAAAGACGTGAGCAGAGAATATGTATGCCATCCATCCATCATTTATCAAAAAAAGACTGCATCTGTAAGAAAGAAGCGTTACTTTTGCTGGATGGTGATGCATTTTTTATATCATCCAACTGGTAATGAAAGAGTTATAGCAGCCTAAGAAGTTGAATAACTTCTTCAACCCAGGAGCATCAACTTATCAGAAAATATGAAAATTGGAGGGGGAGAGGATTTTATAGAAAACACAGAGTGCACAGAGAGGTCAATGTTAGATTAGAGAATGATTATCTCATTTGTTTGGAACTGGCTCACAGTTTCTCTTTGCAGCGTCGTCTTTGACTTACCTCTGCCTTGCTGAATGGAGAGATTCAAATGCGCTGGCGTTTGATTGGAATTGATGCCACTAGAGTGGAAAGATGACAGTACGGTTCAAGATCTCATTACTGAGTGGAAATTAAACTTGGAAAAGCAGTTCAGCACAATCTGTACATGTAGCAGGTGATACTACAAGACAGTTGAAGAGTTGGGCAGATTTCAGTCTGGAAAAAGGTTGAGTGCCATAAACAAAGCAACGCCATTTAAAAAGAGGAAGCAGATCTGGTAGCAGGCAGCAGTGTTGTGGCAAGAATCCAGAACCCATTGTTGAAAACAGACTGAACAAAACCTAAATGTTTATACAGACCTCCTGATTGGATGATGTCCAGAATATATGACTATAACATTTCTTCTGTGCCTGCCTGAACTAATGAAAGGTCGGTTTTATCCATGGGTTTGAATACAACTCATGCATTTGTATGAAAGTTTTCTTTTTCCCTTCTCTCTTTCTAAAGTCATATTAAGTTAAAGAGATTAAAATGACAAATAATATGATACAAAAAAAAGGTAAGTGGACAGACGCTTACTTTGCTGTACCTCTCAGGTCAAATAAAGTAATATACCTGATCTACAAGCTGATCTACTTCACCAGCCTTCGGTCCAATGTTGGACTCCTAAATTAGCCAAACTTTGAGAACTCTTGCATTAAAAAAAAAACCCTGATGCAGTGCTGTACGGGGCGCCCTACATGCTAGAAAACTTTCCACGCATGGTGCTTTTTTGTTTTTCCACCTTTAGTAGAAACCTGAGTCCATCACTGTGCTCCTGTTGCCCAGCTGGACTTATTTGAGCTCAGCAAGTGCAATTTTATAAGTAGCAACAGAACCAATAGACAGAACTTCGGCAAACTAATACTCCAAATTGTGTCTTTCTTTTTTATTAAAACCAACACTGACAATTTGTAGGAGATACCATCCTGTGCCCTCTGGTGTCAAAGTCAGACATTGTACATGAAGTCTTCTACCCCCAACTACTAGAGCTCAATAATCATGACATTTCTGCCTTTGAATCTCAGAGATAAGCCACGATTTGCATAAGAGGCATCCAAGTGGTAACCTCTTGGCCTGAACAGTGAGGCTAATGTAGAAATACCTTAATCCTGCTTTCTTTCTGATGATGGCCAGCAGGAGACAACACTAATGGTTGCAAAAAGTAGTTAGTTTTTGTGTCAGTATGCAAAGGACCCAGCTTCTGATTGGATTTATCACCACAGAAAACATTCTCATAATAACTTTAGGGTCTCAGTTGTTTGTTTCAAGTTTTAATTTAAATTATTAGAGGTAAAATTGGCAATAAAACAGAGTATGCTTTAGCCACTAACGCACTTTTTCCCTTTCACAGTGTGTTTTAACTTCATCAAAGTTGGTTGGTTGTTTGTTAAAAATGATTGTCCCCTTTCAAGCAAGATAGCTAGCACTAGCATTAGCTGATGATGTAATATTATTCAGGTTCCTGTCCCCTGAATGTACTGGGTCAAAAATCATTATAGCTGCAGGTTTAAACAAAAATGTCAAGAGCAAAAATGTGGGGCTTGAGGATTAAGGAAGTAACCAAGGACACAAAAGATAGGAAAGTAGGCGAGGAAAGGAATCAGAGATGTACAACCTGGGATTTGATTTATTCCCAGGGGTAACTCTCATGCAAGTTTATTCCCATGTGCTTCATTTTGTTTGCGCTAAGCTAACAATCTGTTAGCATAGCTTCACATTTAATGTATTGATATTCTCATCAAACTCTTGGCTGGTAAATAAGCACTTGCCTACTGTATCTAACCATTTCTCCAAGTGTTTGACCAAAACTCTGAATTTTCTGGTGAGAACAGTCTGTTGCTGAATTCCTTGGCGACCCTTATTCAGAAATTGCAATGCACAAACACATCTTGTGCGGATGCAAAGTTAATCTTTGCTGATATTGTTGTCAAGCCTTTGACAGCAGCACATGACAATACATAAACAAAAGTGAATTATTCTGCCCTCGGAGATCAAGTCTCAATCATTGGGCTGAATGTTGAATAAGGTGTATTGTTGCGTAGGCAGATGTTTCCCATAAACCAGGGATTGGGAAATACTGGCAGATTTAGGCCAGTGTATTCCCAGCCGAGACAGTCAGCACCACTTTAACATTTGACCTAGTATCCACGCGCAATACTCATAGGACTGTTTATTTTGTAGAGCTTTCCATGCCATGAGTTATTATACAAGCCATAAGGAGGGAAGTTGCTTCAACTCGGCCGCTGTGGCTGAATGGTAAGGCTCAGTCTGTTCGGGCAGTGTGGCTTTGTAGTCATGTTCTCCTCTACACGACTGAGAGAGAGGATTTGTGGTTAGGGATTTGAAAGGGCCACAAAGGCTTCCCCTGAGGCAGCTACCATTCAAAATGAGGAAGTGTTAAGGGCATAATTTGGTAAATCATTTGTCATGGAGTTCCTGGAATAAAACACTGACATACTTGTAGTCACTACTCTCTTAAACATGCTGGCGAATCTTAAAAATATACCTAATTTCCCCATGGCGAGCTGTAAAGTGTCGTCCTGTCACATCTGCACCATCTAACAGAAGAGCACAATACCTCATGTCCTGTATTTGGGTAAATGCCCGTGCCCTTCCCGTCTAAGCACTGATCATTAGACATTAAAAGCAGCTTATGAGTTCATTATAGGCATAATGACCATGATATAATAATCTCCTGAGCAATTTGCACAATGTCTAAAAGCTCAAGGCAGTCAGTACCTTCTGAAGGAACTGTGTGGGTAACACCCTCATAACGCAGTCATTACAGATCCATAATGTAATATGTGATGACAGATTGTATGTAACGTAATGTAATAATAATGAAGCACGGCATTGCACTCAGTGTAAACCAAGGACTTCAGGTCAAACACAAATACCCAGAGAGCTATAAACAACTATTATTGGTCAATGATGAGCTTTAATTGCATCCATGTCACTGTGCATAATGTTCATTAAATGAGATATCACTATTATGTGTCTCATATGCTGCACACTCACGTACAATACATTTTACATCACCAGATGTGCATATTTGACACAGGATAACACAGTGTGTATTCAGACGAACAGCATTTCAAGGTTTATGAAAGATGTATAAATTAGGCCTCTCGCAATTATAAAATATGTATAGAAGATACAGTATGTTCATGCCAGTGAAGGGTTACTTAGGAATTCTGAAATGGAGCAGGTGTTGCAAACACACATTATAACTCCTCCTTGTCTATGCAGTTAAAGCATACACTGTACATACTTTCACACTGATTAATTCTTTACCATATTTACGGTCTTACAAGGATAAACAGTATGACATAGTTGTGACAGTTACAACAGTTTGTTAGCATTAGTTGTACACAATGAACGAAGGATAAATAAATACTACAGAAACTACAAAAGCCTTTCATTTTGTATTGATTTTGGTTTTAGTTTCTGTGAGCACCAACACCGTGTGTTATAAGCCTTATGAGTTAAATTTGAGTTGTGTCACATAGAGAGCAAAGGAAATGTAGTATTTTGTAGGCCAACCCGGAAATAGCATCACCATGGGGTCTATAGAGGATCCCCCTATGGGATTTTTGCATTGGCTGTTGGAAAATAATTCCAACAAGTCAACATTTCCAATGTAGACTTGACAAATTAACACCACTTTTATTATGTTTGACATGTATAAAGCTAATTTTGTGCTATTGTGAATTACACCACTAATGAAAATAAATACAGTGGAACCTCTAGATATGAGTAAGATAAGATACGAATTTTTCAAGATACGAGCTGAGCTTGATCTGTATTTTCGTCCCAAGATATGAGCAAAAATCCAAGATACGAGCTGAGTATAGCCGACCGAGACGTTGGGGACGCATCGTAGTCGTATGGCCGAGCCGAGCCGAGTAAAGCCGAGCGAATACAAGCGCCTTCGGGGACGCCGATGTTGGCGTCAGTTCGTGCTTCCTCTCATACCGCTAAGTTAAAATGTAAGTTTATAA
>JAOWBC010000049.1:21535226-21549905 GCA_028566105.1 Hypoplectrus providencianus | reverse complement strand
ATTTAAAAGAAGTTACTGACTCTGTGTGCCTTTATATATATATTCAATATAAAATGTTGGTCTGGCGAGCTAACAATGTAGGGATTAAGTTGTTGCCCTCTTGATTGGTTTTAAATGAAAATACTCAAAAGTGCCTCAAAATTGTGCCTAAGTGCTAAGAATTATTTCCCTGCAGTTGTTGGCTCATCAGTGCACATCCTGAGGGAAAAACTTGGTTTTAACTTTATCCCTGCAGAGAAGAGAACAAACCTCCCAAAACAATTTAAAACACAATAAGGTCAACAAGTCATTTTTATTCCAAAATGTTTAGGGTAAAATAAACTGTAAAACATACAACATAATCATCCAAGCAGAGGGAAACGAACAGAATGGAAATAGAGAATATAACACACACAATAGCCTCCATGTTTCTCACAAACAGCTCCTACTCAGGATACAGCAGGAGACAACACGTCTTTCTACTCTGAGGACAATAAACCAGGTGTCTAACTGAAAGGTGAGGGTAGTAGTAGTCAAAATAGTACCTCTGTCTCTTTCTCTGTGTTGCATGAGCATCAGTCCAAATCAGATATCTTGGTAGTCAAATGACTGCAACAAAACATAAAATGCCCCCTTCTGCACTGTTTGAGCTTTACTTCACATCCAACATCATAAATGCTTGTTAAAAGTAAAAAGGAACATCTGTGGAATAATGCTCAAACATTACAAGTTGTCTAAAGGCCCAAATGGGATCAAATGTTGAAACATGTTGAATACAATAAGGCACTTGCTAGACAAATCCAATTTAACATAATCTAAACACAGAGGAGAAATGAACAGAGCTTTTATTTTACAATCAGCAAAACAGTGTGGCCACCCTGCAATTAAACAAAGCTGTGTGTAAATGGGCTGTACACAAAGTATCATACACTCTTTAAAGATGAACAAACAGGCTGCCAATGTAACTGTAAGAGCAGGAATGATTTCTGAATCCAAAACCTAAATGACATAGAAGGGTGAGCATCTGCAGTCCAACTAAGTGCTGCCTCCTAGAGCCTATGAGAAGCAACTGCACTGTAACTTTACAAACATTTGGAATAGCCTGATAAAAGAACATCATCAGTAACAATTATGTTTAGGAAGTGTTTTTATTATGTAATATAACTAGTTTGACAACTCTTAAAGCAAGTATACAAGTCTTACAAATGCTAAATGTTTATATAAAAAAGGGACAGACATACAGAAGAAAAACAATTTACAGGACAGAGCTGTACACATGGACGGCTGCCAAACTACATGTTGGGCTCCAAACATTTTTTGAAGCAATGGGGGGTCTTTTCAGCCTGGAGAACCTTTGAATACTTCTTGCATTTCAGAAATGTTATTTCTCATCTTTTAATCTTATTTGTATCCTTCAGAGCTCCTCATTAGAATGATTTGTGAAAACAAGGCTGGATGGAAAAATAAAAATAAAAATAAGTGTGAGATATGCTTTTCATCCGACCCAGGGACAAATTCAATTAACTTTCAGTCAAACAATTCAGCATGTTGATCCTCTTTAGAAACAGATTTGGCCTGGCAAGGTTGTCGTCTCCAACCTATTAAGAAATATCTGAAAGGAAATATGCCAGCAACATGAAAGAGCTTTGAATGTTACATACTTTAGGTTGCTGGGATTAACTTGTATGTTGATGGGGAAAAAAAGATGAACTGAGGGCAGCGTTATCCTGCAGCAACTGAATTCCGACTTGGCTGTGGTGAGGATCCTGCTGGGTACTGAAAAAAACAAGGTGTCCAAGCCTGCTGTTAGCTCTTAAGGCCGAGATACAAGGCGACATTTTTAACGCAAGACATATCTTCTTTCAGCATACTTTTGTTCCTTCTGTTGCTCAGAAGTCGGCCCTGCATCAATACTTGTTCAGTATCCCAAAACCAAACATGTCTGACTGACGGGTCAGAAGAAGACAGAACAAAAAAACAAAAAACAAAAAAAAGAAACAGCCACATTTGGTCTTGCAGACCACTCAGCTGAACATTCTTTGAGTCTTATGCACATTTGGATGAAGTGGCATCAAAGGAGTGTTGGGTGTGATGTGTCTGGGAGACGGGCATGACCAGAAATTTCAGGCTCTCTAGCTGTCGTTTCTGAGACAGTCTTTTGTTTCGTGACTGGGATGAAAGGATGAGAGACAACTAGAACGCCTCCTGGTGGAGAGCAGCAGGAACGAATGTCTGGAGAATCTACAGTGAACTGTCCGAGCCATTATTGTCTTGAATTGAACGCGTCAAAGAAAAGAAAAAACAAAAACCAACAACAAATGCAGCTTCTATTTCCTAACTTGACACTTCACTGGTGCAGGTAGAGCAGAGGCAGGGAGAGGAATAAATGAAATGCGGCAGATAGAGATGGATTCATGGGGGTAAAAGAGGTTTTCGAACTCAGTCACTTGGGAGCCCTCATCTACGTCCTGTCCTCAGCTCCAGCACGCTGCTCGGAGCAGGTTGCTGCTTTCTCTTCTTAAACATAGTGTACTCACAAAAATGGACTCATGATCTGAATCTAGGAGGACAAGACTCTCTTTAAATGACAGACTAGTGGCTGACGAGACCCTGCAGCATCATCATGAGGCGCCGTGCCCTCTTGCTCAGCGGGCTGTGGGGGTCCTGCTGCAGGAAGGTGAAGAGCTTCGGTCTGACCTGGGCCAACACAGAGGACATGTGATCTCTGGTCAGCGGGTCGCCGTGGTCCAGGTTCATCACTGCATCCTCTAGGTAGCTGAACGGGGACATAGAAGGACAGAGAGATAAGATTATGATAATGATAGACTGATATCAAGTCAAGCACATATCATCAAGTGGACGTTAGGGCTGTTGGAACAAATTTCAGTTTGATTATGAACTAACGAGTAAAAAAATTTAATAAAATTTAAATGCTGGAAATACACTTGCAAAGTATGGCTGCCACTCCTGCAGACACTGCAACTCTGTTATAGAGGAAGATTGAAAGTTCTATAGTACTGGTGTGAGTAGAAAAGAAATTTTAAGGCCAAGAAAAAAAAGTTGCTAATAAATTACAATGTAAAAAAGACCATGGTTATTTTTTGTTCTATGTAAAAAAAAAATAATAATGAAATGAAAATCTCTGTGAAACTTCATTCATTCAGATATAAAAGCAGTACAAGAATAACTTGCATGTCCTTTATCTGCTGCAGCTGCTCTGAGGGTCCAAACACAGAGAGTGTGGGCGCTTCTGTCAGTGTCTCAACTTTCTTTCCCTGTTTGAATGTCAACCTCTGTCCTTGATCACCTTTCTGGCTGCTGGCCCACTGTGCAAGTGTGTACCCTGTGTTTCACTCAAATATAGGAGCAAAAATTGAGTTACGGCAGAGTCACCTGCGTCCTGTCCTCTCACTCAGGCTTCACTACATTTAACTCCACGATTAATTGTTTTCGTCAGACATCTGGTGGTTGGACTGCCCAGCAGAGCTCTATTTCAGTCCTGCTCTCCCAGCCTCTCTGTCTTTACAGTTTAAATGACCATTCATTTCCACATCCTGATCCCAGTCTGACATTAGAGCACAATGCCAGCTGGCCTCTGGCCAGCGTTCCCTTCAACACACACACATTAAAGATCTATCAAATCCTCATAACACTGCCAACACACTCTTTATGACATTTAATGTCACTGCATAGAACAGCATAGAAACTGACTAGATAGTTTGTCTTGTGGCAGAATATCCCATTTCAAAAGAGTGGCCAGCCTTTCTGAACACACTAATACTACCAATGCATTTTTTTTCAGCTGAAAACACCAGAGGCTGTTGAAGCAGCAAATAAAATTAAGAATGAAACAGCTTGGTCCATGTTTAATAGAACATGCAAGTCTTCAAGTCACTGCATCTCTCAGCTAAGCTGCCTCTAGGCTGGCCTCTAGGGGCCGCTGCTGTGCTTTACAAAACGACAGCATGTCTACCAGCTTAAAAAGACGGAATAAGTGGCGCCTTTATTTTTTATTTTTGAAAATCATGTCAGAAATGATACATATCTGGTATATAGTAATACTGCCCAACAAGGGATATAATGTTCTGGATGAAAAGAAATCTGATGCACATAGGGACAAAGGACAGAGGCGCTCTCAGCCTCTGTGGTAAATGAAATTTCTTCTAGACTGTTTTTTAAGCACTGCGTATTACAGATGGTCTTTGTGGCATTAGTCTGTTTCCTTCAAAACCAGCTAAGGATCCTCTCTCCTAACATTAATCAAAACGCTGCTTTTGTTTCTCTTTAGGAATCTTTTATAGGTTCTTCTGAAATTGTATGTATTGTATTATTCTGAACCAAAGAAAACGAAGGCTCCTTTATGTTGTACAAAGCCTAAAAATATACTGTTCAATTTTTATAGTTATGCCAATATTAACTGACTTCTCTTTACCCGTGGTAGCATAGAGTTTTCCTGCACAACTCCAATAAAATCAGCCATGAAAGCAGGAAAGAGTTAGAAGATGTGGAGAAGTTTTGTGATTTATCCTGTTTTGATTCCATCTACTGAACTCCCTCAGAACACAACCCATCCAACCACAACTGTGCACTGTCCTAATAATGCCTCAGACTGAACCACACCCTGCTGGCCTCATCTCTCTCTCCAGATGGCACAGAGTGGCACCAGAGGGCTGTATTAGCAGCAGTAGGCAGCTGCAACGTAAACGCAGAACCAGACAGGTGATCCAGACACAGAGTGGGCTGTAAAGGGACTCGAATGGGGAAAGGGTTTTTCTGGGAGAGAAGAGAACAGGGGAGAAGGGGAAGCAAGCATTCATAATTGAAAGGGATATGAATGGAGTGAGGAGGGGGCTCTCTGAGGAGACATAATCACACAAATCATGTAAAACACACACAAGTGCAAGAGTGACCAGCAGGAAAAAAGATACAAGGACACAGGAAGAACACAATGATAGAGAGCATCTAAAAATTGTGAAGCTATTCACAGGATCATCTGCACTCCCTGGACAGCCATGTAGCAGGGCTACAGACGGAGCAGGGTGATGGGGTCAGCAGTTTAGCACTGTTAAGCACTCAGGAGAGGAGGAATAATGGTCATACAATGGAGATGAGATGGAGAGTGAAAGTTGAGGCAAAGCCTGGCCAACGACAGCACAGGTTCCAGCTTGTGTGGGAGAAAAGGCGTGGAATGCATAACAAGTTAACTGCTAGTTGTTTGTGAGAAAACAAACTTCAAAGAAAAACATTTCGGGATGAAGAAATCTAATATATTTCACAGGGTTAAACTCAAATTATGCCTGCTTCAGAGTGAGACAGGTCTTACAGAGAGAAGGAACACTATATTCATTTGGAAACGGTTCTTGTTTTTCAAATGTCAAAATTCACACATCCTGCAATTATTTGACAAATAAAATACTGACTTTACATTAATAATGGACAGAGCAGATCAATTATTGTGTCATTGTTCCAACCCTACAGGTTGGTGGATATAAATGCTGTGTCCATTGGAAGGACAAGGTAAACCACAATATTGCTGACTTCCTTCATCCCCTCTGTGTTCCAAAACATAAGAAACATGGACATAACGAAACACTGCACTCACAATTTGATACCATCCGCATCACTGGATTCATGATATAATTCATTCTAAACTAAACAAGACACAGGACAAATATGCATGAAAAAGATTTCCCTAGTTTTTTAAGAAAGAAAATCCTTTTCTATTTCTTTGTGCAAGACAATGCTTATTTCTGTATGGGGAATTGAAAATTTTTTTCTGTAAAAAAAAAAAAAAACCCAAAACACTGCATTAAAATCAAATCAATTGTAAAAAAAATAATAATAATAAAATAAAATACTAAATTTATTTCCAAGAGGAAATTCAGTAAAAATTTTTAATGAAAATAAACACAGTTTTGAATAAACTAAATTAAGATTATTTTTCAAGAACATGAGCCTATTTACTTAACAGGCAGAGGCTGATATCCCTGGACAAAAAAAGTGTTTATCTTGTTTATTCATTTTAACAATACTCGATCTCATGAGACATGCTGCAGTGCGCTTAAGACGTGTCCCACAAGTGGCTGTCCAATAACAAGCTTGTCAAAATGCTGCTACAGTGCCGCAGTCACCATGTTCTTCCACCGTGATACAGACACTGACATTAGTGAGGTCAAACAAGGGAAGTCGAAAAATGATAGTGCTACTTGCTGCTTAAGGAAAGAGTATCGCAACTCATTTTACTTATTTTTCTACAAGTCAATCGTCACATATTTTTATCTTGTCTTGCAAAGTAGTGTCAGATTAACAAATCAGAGTTCTGGAAGTTGATTTTGATTGGTTTGATGCTGATTAACAGTTTCACTCAATATCAATGCAATTATTTTGATGTGCCCCAAAGAAAAGCATATTATGTAAATTAAATTAAATACGTAATAACCTCACCTGATTTTGAGCTCAGAGCGGGTTGTCAGGTTGGAGGATAGCTGCTGGATGAGTGACAGCAGCACGGGCTGGCTGAGAGGACACGGGTGCTGTCCAAACACCTGCTGGGAGTCGATGGTCTCACACACATACAAGACCAAGTTCAGATCTGTGGCTGACAGAGCCTGGAGGAAAGTAAGAGACAACATTACATTCTGATTATTCATCTTTGCACACTCAAACTCAAGACTAAATAGCTCTTTCCCTGCATTAATCTATATTGAGAACATTCATGTATAAATGTAAGTGCTTAGAGAGGCTACTTTGATGTGTCAAACAAGAAGTCCATGGGTCAACCACTCAAATCCATGGACATGAACATGGAGGATGATGAACAACCAAAATGACTTAAGAAGTGATTTTGAAAAGAGACCCATAGGCAGCCATTAGAGTAGGTTTAAATTATAAACACACGAGTCAGAGTTTAGTTCATCCTCCATTTCATGAGTCACAGTTTAGAGTTATTCAGGACTGCAGAATAGCCCCAAACTCCAACTTAAGTTCCTAGTTGAGATTGGGCAAAGGATGGGTTACACCCTGGACAAGCCTAACACATAAACACAGACAACCACTTATTCTCCTTTTCACACCTATGGGCACTTTAGAGTCACTAATTAACCTAAACTATTTCTTAATGTATTACACTGTACCAAGATGAAAAAAAAAACACTTTCTTAAAAAGCAACCGGCTCAGAGGGGTTTTAGGACATTCCATGTTTTATAGTTAATTCCATTTTTATTATCACACTCCTGCACACAGACACACAAAATAACATAGTATGTATACTGAGGCACTAAATATAGAACCAAACAAATATAAAAAAAACTTACAGCCCTAGTTCAGATTCAAAGCTACTTAAAAGACAACACGGGCATGGGTGACTGGTGTCTGCAGCACACTTAATGCACTTCTTCTGCCTGCAAGTGGGACAGTGTATATTAGCTGCAGTATATTGTCTTTCCTGGCCATGTGTCCAGGTGTTCCCTTTGCGTATGAAAGTACATGCATATCTGTGCATGATTAGAGGTTGTGCAAAGGGGTTTTGGCTGGGAAATACAGTTCAGCTGCAGAGGCTGCAATATTTACAGGGCTACACCTGGTTGCGTGCGTGTGTGTGTCTTACCTGCTGGAAAGCCTGGTTGAGCTGGCCCTGCTGGAGGAGCTGCAGGATGTTGGCTTGCTGTGTCTGGTAGTCTAGGTGTGCTGTGGGGACGGGCGTGCCGGCTGCTGACCTCATTGCCTGCATGATGCTGGAGGTGACCACTGCCTGCTGCTCCTTCATTGCCAGGCTCACCTCCCCTTTCACAATTCGCTGCACATGGCTAAGAATAGACTCCTGCAAACTGGGGAGGGAGAGGATGGAAGAGGGAACGTAAGAATAAGGAATATCGTCGACGTTACATGCAGTCTCTGCAGTGTGGCAGACTCATGACGTCAAATAACCCTCATTTAATTAGTTTTTGTAATTGTAATTTTTTCTCTATTTGGCACACAAATTGACTAAATTTGTGTATTAAACATATAAACTTGAAAACAAAAATCTGGTTCTGCATGGTTGGGCGTTGTCATTTCTTTTTAAGATTTTAAAGTTTTAGTTGGCCAACTACTTTCTCCCTGCTCCGCCCCCGACAAATCTATACACTCTAGAGGCCATGAAATTAATTGCAGAGGGAACAAGAGACTCGATCGAATTTATGTTCTTACATTAGCCCCAGGATTAAGTCTTGCTTGTTTCTACTCTCCAGCCCATTATGCACCTGCTCAATAAGAAGTGAATAAGGCCAGGGCTGCTGGCATCGGCAGTGGCTGATATGCATATCTGATATTCAAAATATCCGCTAAGAATGTCAATCAATGGTATCTGATCAGTCATGAGAGTAATATCAGTTAACAGCATTTAAATCGGATGGCTTCATCTATCAGTAGTGAATGTGCAACTGTAACCACATGCTTTGATGAGAGCAGGTATGCAGTACCCAAATACAGCACGATTATTGATTATATTTGGGGTACATGTGTAAATGTAGTAAATGAGATAAGGACATGGGAAGGAAAACAAAAGATTAACTTCTGTAAAAACGTGAAGAGGAAAAAAAAAAAACGTTTCAGTAACTTAAATCACTAGAAGCCAACAGGACAGTCAATCAAAGGGTGTCTGGGATACATACTTTCCCACCATCATCTGGATCTGGTGCTGGACCTCTGCCCGGATGTTTGCTGTGATGTTATTGGCCAGCTGATCGCTGGAGCTTTGGAAGCTGTCGATCATCTGCTGGAGTTGAGCAACAATGGGGTCTCTGGTCTCCTGCTCTCTCTGCTTTCTGTTCTTCATATGGGTCTCAAGCTGCTGGATGTCTACAAAGATCAAAGTCCCAAAGAAATAAGTTCTCTCCTAAGACAGGCAAGTACAGAAATACACTTGAATTAAGCTAAATAAATAATTAAGCAATCAATTATTTATCAATATCAATATCATGTTCAACATTTTCATAGTCTTAAAGCCCTTAACCTCACATCTAAACTAGGCTTGTACAGAATCTATTTCTTTTTCTGACTTACTTATGTATGTAAACTAAGCTGCAGGAAACTAAAAATAAAAACACTCAATTTCCTAATGCAATAATCTAAGGTTATAAGATAGCTATAAGTTCAGTTATAAGCTACCTTAAATACATAGATAGGCATGACAATAAAGTTGGAAAGCATGGAAAAGGATGTATGAATATTGCAGAGCTGCTTCAGTCACATCTTCTCATTGTAGCAGCAACCATCTTTCTGTTATCTTGAGCAAAATAATAAAATAAATAATAATTCAGTAGCGTGGCTGATAAACATTGTCAGGAAGTTATTCAGTGAATATAAACCTAAAAGAAAGCTAAAATACACTGAAAAGGGGCATTAAAGACTTTGTGTAAGACCTGAGGAATGCCAAACCTGCTTACAATAAACAGCTCGTGCAGAGGCTTAAAATACATTTGGCAAATATGTATCCTTTTCAAACAGATCAACAATCAAACTCCTGTTCCCTTATGATGACACAATTCCACACACTGTCTTCTTGAAATTACAGCTTTAAACTTAATGTCCCCCCAATAATATGGAAAATGAGCAGAAGCGCTGCAAGATGGATCTACATACACTACACTTCCATTTATCAGACAAACTTAACACCATGCACCAAAATCTGGGCTGAGCCACACAACTGAAAGCTTGCATAGTAGCTAGATGGCAATGCAGATGTTTATGCAGCATTCATAAAGTAACAGTCAATATTTACACACAAAGAGCTAAACCCTGAATTTGATCATGGATTAACTTTTAATTGGAACAAGCTTACAAGAGCACACATGCTCAGAGGGGGTACAGTGGCCTCCTGATTTGCTGCATGGTGACTGTGTGTGTGTGTGTGTCTCCCCTCTGTACACATTATGACAGCCTTGGTAATTTAAAAAAAAAAAACATCTAGCTGCCAACTTCCAGAGGTGGGCATGAGCACAATCTCAGAATAAATAGACTGCTTATCAACACATCAGTGCCCTGGCTCAGTCTGAAAAGGTATCATTACAAAAGATGTCCCTGAGCCTTTTGAAAAAGACGGTTATTTAATTAGACTTCCAGATAAACAGACCCTGATTTCAGGGCTAGACACAGGGAACATCCTACATAAAGAAAGCACAAATTTAAAGTGCCTCAAAAAGGACAGAGGCCATGGTAAGCCACCAGAACAACTTCAAGGGAAACTTTCAAAACTTTCAAGTGCTTGGTCATCTAGTGAGAAAAGAAAAGTCGGTTTTCACAGCATGAAAGAAAAAATGACTGATTTGATCTTGTGTTTCAGTATCTCCATATATTCCTGGTAATCCCAGATATATTAATGTTTGATTTCTTACATTCTTGTGTGCCCTGTTTGAAGCTGTCGTTGATCTGCTGAAACATGGACTGGCAGCCTCTTTCAAAAACTGGCAGCACGATGCTCTGGAAGGCATCTTTATAGGCAGCCTGGATGGGCCCCTGCATTGCTTCTGCTGCTGCTCGGCCAATTGCATCTGTTGTGTTCTGTAAACAGGAAGCAGAACAGTGAGAAGGGAAGGAGAGGAACTGATATTATTAATATTTTAGGTCAGACAGGAGAAGGAGCCAGCCACCTACCTTAGATTTTACCACCTTGCTGACATTGTCCTTCAGGGTGACCTCCACAGCAGTCAGCTTAGCAGCAATTGTGTTGTTTAGTTGTCCTGTTACTGGCTCCAGACTCTTGGAGATTGCTATAGAGGGGAAGGAATAAGCAAGAGCCATTAGCAAGAACTCCCCTATAATTAGGCATGTGATCAAGCTGGAGGAAAAAAAGACAGGAACATCTAATTCAATAATCAGAGGGCAGGAGAGGGGAGGCAAGAAAACATCTCTCCAAAGACTAATTTTACTTTGGCATCCAACACAATTCAGCTGCCATTATTATATCTAATTTATCTTATGCCTAGGGTGACTTCAAGCGTGAAAATAACATTGTAATTAATGATTGTGTGCACTTCGTTAATTTTACAAGCTGGTAAAACCACTGTTTACGGAGAACCAAAAAAAAAAAGAAAAAAGAAACGTAGACCAGATTGCTTATTAGGAGTAGCTTCACAGTAATTCAGATAGGGAATGTATTGATCCAATCTGTCAGATTGCTGACCCTATTAGCAAATAGGCCATAACATGATCGATCCACATCAGATACAATTTCCTTTTTAATGGACTGACAAATTCAATGGGCCTCATTCACCAACCGAACAACAGCTTCTCAAAATGAGTTTTCACCAATACATTATGTGGAATTTGTTCCTAGGTAAGAACCAAAACATCACACTAAAAAGCACACTGGAGTGTTCTAGTGGTGGTGCAAAATAAGTGTTTAATGAACTTTCTTCAATTTTACACTAATATAGGGCTGCATGATTCTGGAAAAAATGTGAATCACAATTTTTTTGCTTAGAGTTGAGATCCCGATTCTCTGGCACGATTTTTTTCGTAAAATGTTTTTTACATTGAAGAACTTTGACAAAACAAAAACAGTGCTTTGGCAAGTGTATAGTATAAAATCATTCAATCAGTTAAATCATCAGAGGAGAAATGTAACGTAAAGAACCCATGTTCATGTTCATGTTCAGAATCGATTTGTGTAGAAATGAGATCACGTGTATGTGCAAATTGAGATTGAGATTTTTTTAACGATTTATCGTGCAGCCCTACACTAATATTATTGGATCTATTTTGTAATATTTATATAATTTTTAAGGATGATTTACATTATCTCACAAAGCAACAGGTCTTTTAAAATGAAATAAACACACTACAGCAGCCCTTCAATTTACATCAATGGCATCCAATAATAAGTGAATGATCACACTATTTATAGGCCAAAAGTAGTTCTTTGTTGAATAGTGCAGTGGAGGATCTCAATACCTCAAACAGCAGGAATTCAGATTTTGAATCTGGCAAAAAGAGAGCATTGGATTCGAATCACAATGGTACTCAGCATCAGCACATACCCTGAGGTGAGGTAAGGGAATTGGGATAGAAAAAGTTGAAACTGTGCCTCCTTCATTTAGATTTGGGCTCCAAGTATGGTTGGCTATTCAGCAAGGATTTGTGGTGTTAGATGTGCACAGTCAATGTTGATAACTCAAACTAAAAGCTATTCTGTTCATAAAAGTTCAAACATCTGCTTCCCTGCAAAATGACTCAAACAATTAAAACTGAGAAAGTAAATTTTGGCTATAAAATGAGCAGAGCGAGCTGTCTGAGCCACAGGAAAAAACAAACCAAGAAATCTGCTTTTCTTCGACTACACACTGTTGAACTAGAGTGAATGAGGCATCTTTCAAGTGTCACTCAGAAATGGTACAAATTTTAAAAGCACCTTAGACACAGCAACAACAGATAAAGAGACAAAATGTATTCAGTTCAGCCTCCTGAACCAAGCATAAGTTTGCAAGTGGATCATGGAAAGACTAGAGGAAAAAAAGCCAAGGACAAGAGATGTCAGTGTGCGACATATGCAGACAGTTTAGATTTATACTTAAAACTATCCTTGTCTGCAACTTGCAAACTCTAAATTTTATAATACCACTATCACCGGATAATAAATATGGATGAATGTTCTGGTCTCAGCAGAGAGAAGCTCTTCTCTACTGTGGCTGATTGCTGATTTTGTTTCTAACTGTGTGCTTTTGTGTGTGCTTACTTTGTGGGACTGTTTTCTTCATTTCCTCTCGTAGCACCTTATCCATTCTGTTGGTGAGCACCGAGCTGAGGGTGTGGCTGAGCTGCGTGCCGAGTTGTTCCTGAAGCTGCTGTTGATGATTCTGACTCTCTGTCAAAACTCGCTCTAGTCGGCGCTCTGAGGTCATCAAAGGTCAAGGCTCATTGTCATGACCTTCATGAGTACTGTTAAAACAACTTTGCAGTGGTTTAATCTATAAATCAAACAAAGTATAAGAATAAATCCAGTATGTAATGGGCTCCAACTGCATTGTATGTGGATTCTGTGTTCATGAAAATGCTTTAAATGCCAGATTAGCAGAGTTAGATATTTTTCTCACATGACGTCATCTAAGTGATGTTGCCCCAGAGCGGCATAACCCTGCATTGAATTGCCACCCCCGAACTACAGAGAAAAGAGGGCAACCTTGATTATTAATTTTGTGAGCAGTATGCAGTACATGCTATATGAGCGAGCAGCCAGAGCCATTTTGGACCCAGCTACCATGGGTTTCAAATATCTTGTATATGCAACCATTTTGTGGCCTAAGGTGGCGGACTGTGCTCACTTTAAGTTCACACTTAATTGAAATGATGTATCTTTGACTGGTGGCATCACAGTAGTTCAATAAGGCCCTAGGTACAGACTGGGCTCAAGATTTTTTACAAAGATTAAAGGGGTGGTAGAAATGCATAACCATAAAAGCATATTTAGCCAGTAAGAAAAGCCTGAAGGATACGTTCTTGTTCCTGGTGGTTGGTTAGGACTTGCTCTACTTGGGCCATAATGCTGCTCTGCATGGCTTCAATCTGTCCCCGCAGTTCAGTTAACTCCCTCTGCTGGCTGCGCAGAAGCATCAACAACTCATCCTGTACTTCTGCATTCATCTATGGGAACAAGAGAATGATTGAAAGAAGCAACAAAGCGAAAGTGCTCAAAAACATGAATAACAGTCAATCAATTGTTTTTGAGTGCAACACTGTAATAAGCAAACAATAATTTGTTTACAGAGTGGGAATGTATTTCAGATCTGTTGGATAAATATCTGCCAGCTTCTTCTGATATAATGCTGTCCCCTAGTGGCCAAAATCATACTTGGTAATGTGCTTACAAGAGAAAACCCAGGACCAAAAAACTGAAAAACGGTGGTACTAACTGAACCCAATAAAAGCAAATAAATATGTTTTGTGATTGTCTTACCTGACCAGAATCCATTTGCCTTGATTGAGATGAATCACTGAGGAGAAAAGAGAAAGAATACGCAAACAATTTTACTGACAAGTCTCAAACCAATAACTCAAGAATCAAATATTACCTTCGTGTGTGTCTGTGTTTTTTAAGTCCAGAAATAGAATAAGTTCATGATTTGGTTTGTTCTGTGACACACATTATGTCAAAAGCAGTGGAAATAAAACCATACTCAGCTGCCTTTTTACAGCTACAAATAACATTCCATCCAGCAGTCAACATTATGATCAAGCCTAAGTGACTGCCTGACATTATCCTGATACACACATATCTAGCCTCACAACTAAAGTGAATTTAGCTTAAAATTCAATTCAAGGTCTAATTTTCTACCCAAGAAAATAGAGTGCTGACATATGTAGAGATTATTTCTTCATTAAGGAGTAGGTGCACTCAGATTGATGGCAAAGATGGATTTGAAGGTTGTAAAAACATAAAACATTAAAATGTATAACTTTTTTGTGCTAAACAGCAAAATACCCACATAATGTTGTTTTTCAGGTGGACCAGTGGCAGTCCTACATCTACCACTCCTTCACCATTACACATTACACACCTGTCATCTTTCTTAATCTTCCTCTTCACTTTTGGTGAGCTGCGTGGTGAGGTCTTCCAGTCCTTCACTGGTAGTCTGTGAGAAGAACGAGACCGACAGTTTCCTGAGGAAGATGCCAGACTGGTCACCTCGTCATCAGGGTCACTAGGTTAAACACAGAAACACACA
>JAOWBC010000049.1:21515820-21532463 GCA_028566105.1 Hypoplectrus providencianus | reverse complement strand
AAGGTCCTTTACAGTGCAAGTTCAACATATGGATGGATGGATGGATGGATGGATGGATGGATGGATGGATGGATGGACTGACGGACGGATAAATGCAATGCTGAAAACTTTAAAATGAGGTACTAACTGCAATCCTTAGTCAGCACTGATACTTGATTTAAGTTCTATTACCAGTGCTTGTCATGAACATACCCGTTGTTGTTGGCTGTGCGTGGTGAGGTGAGCAGGTGCAGGGCCGATGCAGCAGAAGCCATGCTGTCTGTCTGGAGAGCAGGAAGAGGTAAGGGCTCCAGGCTTGGCACTAGCCCACACTGAAGATGCAGTGTCTGGGATGCAATCTCTGGCATGTCCTGGGACATGGCTGTGGAGGCTGAGGATATGACATCTGGGGAGCGGGCCCTGGTTGGAGAGGCCAGAGGTGGCAGGAGAGGAGAATCCAACACTTGAGGGCTGTCAAGTGCGAGGGGACCACTAGGGGACGCTAATGCCTAGAGATGGAGATGAGGTGTGTAATGAAATTCAGTAATGTAAATGTCATTCAGAGTATTAAGAGGTTGGTAGAAGACAAGGCTGTGTGAAAGTTGTGTGTGTCCACTCTTACTGGTAGGTTCTCCAGTCCTGGCAGCAACACAGCAGAAGCAGCTCTTGGGCTGCTGGTGGAGGTGGTGGAAAGTGCTAGACTACTGCTGCTGTTGTTGTTCTCTGCTCGGTTAGGACTCTGACTGACATCATCCATAGCTCTGCACACAGTTACACAGACACAGTGTAAACTGGGATACAAGTTCACAAATGAAGAGAGGAGCAAGGGATTACATGGGTAGGTTCATCCAATGGAGATTGGATGAATAGAGGGAGAAGGAAACTGGTGTTATGGAAAAATCCATACGGTCCTATTTTGGTGGTGGTGGTGGTGGTAGGGACAAAGGACAGGATAATGGTTGGCTTTTTGTTATGAATGAAAAGAAAAATCAGTGCCGCTCACCTGTTAGTTGAGTCAGAGTTGCTGCTGATAGCTGTCACAATGGTCAGACTGCTGGCACTGCTGCCAGGAGATGCTGGTACCTGGAAGTTGACAAATTCACAAACAGTGAACTAAGGAGGAAACAAGTATTACATTGAACTAAAAAAAAAAAACCTCATTAATTAAGAAAACTGTCACATTCCTAATAAAAATCTTAATCACGATTAAATAACTATTTATTTTGATATTCTTGTCCTCTCAGTAAGCTCCCAGGTTCTCAGTTCTTAAATATATGAAACCAACAACCCACTTTTATAACAAAGTAAGTTTTCTGTTTGTATGGACCATGTATTTACAGGGTACTGGGCTTGTGTCTGGCTGAATGCCAGCAGCACTTGACCCATTCGTGGGAGGTGGCGCTATTCATGGGGTAAGATGTTGCTAGGCGACACATATTTTTTTCAAAGCGCAGGGTCCATTGCTGAAGTGTTTTTGACCATTTTATTTATGCTTGCTGGAGTGAAACCCAGACATCAACCAGACAGCCATTCTGCATGTTTATGCAACACAGAGTAGCAGTATACAAGGCTCATGAGAGTTAGTACCGAAGTGCTCGGTGTCATGAAGGCATCTGGGGTCATCAACTTGGTTCCACTGCTGGCACCCGAGTTTGACAGGAAATCGGTGGGGGCAGGAAGTGAGGGGATCTTCCTTAAGTCGGTCTGGGAGCCACTTCCTGATTCCTTGTCTGAGCTCTGGTCAGTGAGATGATCTGAAAACCCTGCTGGACATACAAAATATAAATTAGGGCTTCATTTGTGTGGCAGTATTTTTATTTATTTTAAAGATTATTTTTTGGGCATTTTCATGCTTTGTTAGACAGTGACAGAGAGAATGTAAAGGAGAGACAGTGGGGGAGACAGCGTCCTCTGTGGCAAGGACTCAGCCTTAGTGGTATGTGCTGTCCTGGTGTGAGCCACCAGGATGACCTGTGTGGCAATATATGACGCATGATGAACGCACAATGACAAAGCACTGTAAAGAACATGTAGAACAAATACATCAACTCAAGTCTCCACAATATCTTTTTCATATTTCACAAGAATTTTGAGCTGACATGTTTCAGGATTTGTACAGCTTTCATGAAGTAAAACTCAAGCCTATGTAAAAAAATAAAATTTACTTAATTCTTCTACACTCACAGCAGTTATTGTATATTTAAACTTTAAAGCTGTTGAAACTGAATTTGCATGTTTTTTCTGGTGTAAGACGCCAGACGCTTAGTTTGCACGAGAGAGATTACAACTGCCCACAGATGTAGACAATGAGAAAGAATCATGTGTATACATGAATATGCATAATTTCTATCGATTGGGACTTGGCCTTTGTGACTGCTTCATTTTAAATTATTGGAACTGTAACTTACCAAAACCATCCTGGGAATCAGAATGCGGCAGGAAGACTGCAGAGCTGGAACCCAATTTGGGTTGAAACCAGATCTGGACGTCCTGCAGACTCCTAATAAAACAGACACACAGCTTGTTTGTATGCTTCCTGTACTAGACTCAGATATATACATGCACCCCATACCTCCACAATGACAAAAATTTAAAAAATACTGAACAATATTACTGCTTTAACTTGACCTTTATATCTAAAAGCAAGTCTTTACTGTGGTATGTTACGAAATATATGAATATAACCACAGCTCTTTCAAATCTAAAGCCACAAATTGTTGAACTTTAAATAACCCATCTTACACAAGTGATATGGCTTTGCTTTGTGCTTTCTTTGACTCGAATTCTATCTTACAACAGACCATGGCACGCACGCACGCACGCACACACACACACACACAAGCTGGTTGTGATCGATAAATTTTGAGCAGGTTGCAAAGCTGCTTGGCTCTTATTTGTAGTTCTGTTTTCGTGTCTTCAAGAATCGAAACATTTAATGGTGACACTGAAGTTTAGGTTTTAGATTTAAATAAAAGTAAAGTTAATACATTTTGAAGACCTTTCAAAGGCATTTTATGAGATTTAAGAGACATTTTAAGGCCTCAAACTCAAATTATTGGATTTAAGACATTTTAGGAGTTTTCAAGACGCTGGATATCCTATATATTACCTGTTTATAACCAAAATGCCTCCTGGGATAATAACAATTAACTCGAGCCAACATAATATTAAGAATAAAGTCAGATAGTGGGAAGAAACTTACTTTGTGTGAACACAGTAGAGTTTAATTTGGATCCCAGACTTGGACTCTGTCGGTCCTTGAGATCCCTCTGGAAGAAAAACAAACAGAAAAAGTAAGCCTTGATTGATAAGGATCAATGATGCTACATATTTAATGACCACTTTTTTCAGCAGTGCTGGCCAAAAGTCACCATAAGGCAAATAATTTGTCTCTTTCTGATATGACTATGTGGAATAAATAAATGAAGAAAACCATGCCATTAGATATTAAACACTAACACAATATACAAACAGAAATAAAAGATTTCAGAAAATTTATGGAAGCATTTGCTATAAGACATGAGTGGTGTGCCTGTGTTTGGATGGATACACACCTGTTGTCATACTCTCAGTCTCCTCCTCTGCAGGGAGAACCTCCGTGTGTCGTAATCGGCTGTGGGCAACGTCCCGGACCCCGAAGCTGAGCACGGGGTGGGTCAGCAGGAACTCTGATACTGCTGTGAAACTGGCCTTGCCTTTCTCAAGATCCTGCCTCAGCTCCATCACATACAGAACCTTGCAAAGAACGACATCAGAAAATGAAGCGGTAGTCGTGGGGGAATTGGGGGTAAGGAGGCTGTTTCAAGGTCAGAATACAGTTCCAAATGCCCACTCTTTAAAAAAAAAAAGGGCCATATTAACATCATTTATCACAGCCAGAAACTTTAAAAACAGGAATTATCAATAACAGAAAGGGGAATTGCAGTTAAAAATGCTTATGATTAATATCTCCATGAAGGAATAGCATAATTAGTTGACCAAATGTATTTGTAAAACAGTGATTTGTGAACATTGGTTAAACTACACAGATGACAAGATTGTGCTGACCTTCCTCTGCACATCTGTGAGTATGAGATACTCAGAAGAGAGGTCCAGACTGGCCTTCAGGCTAGGCTGAACTGATGAGTTGAACAGATCTGGTGAAAATCTAAAAAGAAAACAAACAAACAAAAAAAACAACACCATAGGTACATTAAAAGTTGCTGCTACTTAACATTAGTGGTGATGAGCTTCACATAACACTAATAATCAGTTATCTTGACTTGAGTTTATTAAACAGGAATAAACATAAAAAGATTGAGTAAAGCAATAACCTGATGGTCTGTAAACAGGTCCAGGAAACAGTGCACCACAATTTCAACTCCTGGTTCTGATCCGCTCCAGTTATAAGGAACCGCCAGAAAGGAACCCTACACGCAGCAAAAGTAGCCAGGACCAGAGGTGAGGCATGAAGGGAAAAAAAGAGGTTTTTAAAACAACAGCCTCAAAGTAATTTATAATGTGTGTTTCACAATTGTATATGCAAAGCTGTGTGTGAACTGGTGCATACTAACTCGGGGTCCTGTCTTTTGTGGTTGTCACAGAAAAGGAGGCAGGAGAGGGGACGGCCTCCATGAGGTCGCAATTCATGAAGACATCTGAATGACAGAGAGTCAAAGGGGAGAAAACCAGAGTAGATGGAAGTGAAAAAAAAACATATTAAGGTAGGTCAGTAAGCAACTGACGGCACTGTGAAACGTAGGTTTACTTCTTTCACAAGATTCAGCAGTTATTTCTTATAGGTAAATGAGATGGTGTTAAAAAAAAGTCCTCCTTGTTTACCTTGGCTTGTCCTGTCCCCCTTCTATGTATATCTGCCAGAACTTAATGTATCCATCATGGCTGGCTGTGGCTAACACGGTCCCATCTGGAGAAAGGGCCCCTTCACTGACTCGCTGCAGGGGCAACATGAAACAACTTACACAACAGTACAGCGAGGACTGTATGTAACAAATCCCAAATCATACAGCATAGCACTTTCTATTACTTGTTACTGTGGTTGTGTTTTTTTTTAAAGAAAACAACCAACATGTTTAGGACTGAAAATAAGTTTACATATTTTCTAGATAAAAAATGTAGTTGCAGATCTTCATTTACATGTACAGCAGTTCTGCAATATTTATTGGAAAAGCACTAATGAGCAATATAATATTTTTTGCAGAATGCTGTTTTATTCTGACCCCTACCTGGGTATGTCCCTTGACTGTGATGACGTCCTCTTTTAAATCTGTCGCATTAACGGGCCAGCTGCTGTGGTTGGCTCTCAAAACCTCCAGGTCCCACACCTCAGCCTAGATGGAGAAAGGAATAAGGTTAGGGGTGCCAAAGTTCCGGCTTTTCTCTTTCCTTTTACAGTTCTGGAAAAAAAATATTGATACCATGTCTTCATGTAGTAGGGCTAAGGTCTGACTGGCGTCATCCTGATTCTCTTCATTGTCATCCTGGATGAACGGGCACCAGATGAGGCGACGGTGCGAGTTCAGCGGAGAGTCTTCTGGCCGTCGGACATGAACTACCACCTGATCACTGCAGGAAATACAGGTTAGGGAAAATGGGATGAAAGAACCCAGTTCTTGAAATATTTATCCTTATGATAACTATGCCATGACTGGTTGTAATATTACAGAGATCTGAGTAGGCTCTTAATGCAGTGTGGGCTGCTTGAGTGGTTTGAAGTAAATATATAAGATGAAATAAGCAGGCCTAAGGCAAGCAGTAACTACTACCACCACTCTAGAGCCACACATGGACCTGCACCACCCCCTATACAATCCTTTTTAATTCCTCCCACATGTCAGGATACAGTATCTTGCTTCCAGTGCAGGTGAGCTGCCAGACCATCAGGTTTCCCGCTTCATCAACACAACCCAACAGGGAGGAGTCCAGATGGGCAAACGCCAGATCTGTGACAGCTCCAGTAAAGCCCTTAAGTAGGGAGCGTTCAGCAAAACCCACACTCAGGACGCGAATCATTGCATGGTTGTTTGCTCCTGAGAAAAGATATGTTTGTGTAAAGAGAAAGATAAAAATGGAGGGTTGAGTATCACAGCACGTATGCACTTCAACAAGAGGCTTATATTTTGGTATAACATTATCAAATATAATAAAAAAGTGTATGGGAGAACAATATGAGGAAATGTAAACTACACTGAAAACAAATTGACGAAATCAAACACATCAGCTATGATTAGAAATGCTGTCTACAAACAATGTTGTTAGTTGGATATTACCCAGAGTTAGACTGGAGATAAACTTGCTGTTTAACCCTGTATTTGTTGACAACCTGCTGCATTGTGACCAAAATTGTTTCTATACTTTTTTTTATGAACAATGTGTGTTCCTGAAGCATCAGAACAAACAGACCTACCAGACTTGTAGGATGTAAATAAGTATGGCAACACTACAGGAGTTGAATATATTTCTATTTATGAGTAGAAAAGGTGACAGGGGTCCCGTCATAGATGATATGTAGGGCCCTTGAATTAAGCACAGCATGATAATTCAGAGTATTACTCTGCAATGTTACAACTGTCCACGTGTGTATTGGAGCTTATGCCAACACAGCTGAAAATTCTACTGATGTACACAACCAATGCTGCAAATGGATGGAGGATATGCATGCAGCTTTCATGCACACAAAAGTGTGGCATTAAAAGCAGGTCAATCTCTGACAGCAGGGTCACTGTTTGTTGCAATTGCAACCATCTTTTGCTTGTTAAGACAAACGCCACATATCATGTACTTTGACCCTAAATATCAGTGGAAATAACTTATGTTTTGACAAGTCAAATGCTATTTTGTTTACATGATCATATTGTAAAAAAAAAAAATAGACTTTTACCTCTGATGGCATAGGCCAGGAAAGCGTTGGACACAGCTATCAGTCTGCCATAGTAATACTTGTGTTCCCAGTCATACTTGGCAACCGGTTGAATCTTTACCTAAATAAAAAAGGAAATTAAAAATAAATAAACTCACTGAATGAAGGTTTTGTAAATGTAGATTAACATTTGTGTCTAAATGCTTTAGACACTTTGGACAGTGCTTTTCCGTTGCTGATGATTTGGCTTCTTACCTTGTTGCTGCCACGAGCTTTGCTGTTGATGCTGGAATCCTGACTGGCCACAATCTCCACATTGTTGGAGGTGATGGGTATACAGGTAGAGCCATCATCTCCAGAAAGGCAGCTGGAAAAGCAGCATGTACATCAAGTTTAATATTGATTTTGTTTCTTAAAAACACATGAAGTTCTCACAAATATGTCTATGCATTATTAATATTCTAATTCAAACAGGGACTGATTAAAAAAAAAGAAAACTTACATTATTTGACACTCCTGAGCACTACTGAGGTCTGTTGAGATGGGTCTGGTAGAATCGGACATGGATGACCTATCAGTGCCTCCCAGGAGGCCTGCTGCTCCCAATAGTCCATTCAGCTCTCCATTAAAAGATGGCATTCTCGGACCATCACTTGATGGAGCATCTGAGGAAAGACATTGAATGAATAGGTTATATTGGGTTACACTGTAAAATAACAGAGGGATTAAAAGCATGGAAATAGATTTTGTTTGTTCTGGAGGTTTCTTACTGTTGTATTTGGAAATGATTTCTGCCCAAAAAAGGGTTAATAAAACTAAGTTTAAAAAAATTAAATTAAAAATCTCTTTTAAAATGTTGTCCTTAATAATTAATTAATGTCCCAATTGGACCATAGCAATATTCTTCAGTAAAAGTGGAAGTATTTGCCTAAGTTTCAACAAACTAAATACAAAAAGGGAGGTGGTTTGGTAATACACAAGGAGCGCACATAAGATTATCATGTCCACCTCATATATTTATATGCACTGTAAGTTCTAAGTCATGTCCCCAGAGGGCATAGTGCCATTCAACTGTTTGTGCACTGTGGGGTTCCTAAATGTGAGGCAGTATTAAGCAAATTAATGTTGAACTTGGTGTCTCTTTATGCGTCACAAAACAATGTTATTAAGGCATTTACAAGCCCCAGGAAGAGCAGCAGCTTTTGATGCTCATTTGCTCTCTTTCAAGCAATGGAATGAGAACTTGCACAAGAACACTAAATCAGCGTGTGAATTGTTGTGGTTTTGTAAAAGGAAAGGATCTTTTTCTTTTCCTATATTATTTCTTATGTTTTCTTTTAATTGGACCATTCTGTTAATCAGAAATAGAGATTGATTAAGACCAAATTGTTTCAGATAAAGTATTTTGTAATCAAGTATTAGTATATTAGTATTATAAAAATCTGCTTTACATTTATAATAAGAAAAATGTGTTTTGCACGATGCTAATCACAACCTCATTTTGGCACCACAGACAACCCACAGGCAAACTAAAAACTAACTTAGTGACATTAACATCAACAAAATAAAAAAAATAAAAAATAAAAAAAAGAATTAATCATTGTTTCACAGCACAAGAGCCAAGTCTGTTAAGTAATCACATCCTGTAAAATGCATGCTAATATATTGCACAGTACCAATCCAATAGTTTTGGTCCTGCTACAGCTGTAGTTTAGTTTGATCATACACAGAGATTTTCAAAAAAAGGTGCCATTACCTTTAATCACATGGAAATAATAATTATCTTCCATACACCTTTGCTCCCACAAAGTTTATATTCATATTATAATACAGAGCTATATAAATATGGCGTATTTCCCAAAATAGAAAGCCAAGTGCTAGAATACAAAAGTGAAATCTGTTAGGACAGGAGCATAGCACTCTGGAGGCTATTCTTTGTTTGAGACCTGTATTTTCTATTATCTCAATCCTCCCTTAAGCAAGTAGTGTCTTCGTTACAGTACTTTGCTTTGTAGACAGGTATGGGTTTCCACAAGGCTACGGGGAAATACATAACACACCAGAAATATGCATATCCAAATTAGCCAAGAACACCGACCTTCTACGCAGTTATGGAGGCTAATTCTAGATAGCAATAAAGTATTTCAAATAAACGTTGTGGTAGAAAGCTACACCTTAATTTACTGTTCCCAGTAAACAACTGGGCAGGTGATACTGAGATGTTCTATTTTTTCGTAATATAGCAGCAAAAGAACCAGCTTTCTTAACCCCATAAAATTGTCTGAGACATAGGCTAGCTAGTAATCTAGCTAACACTTTGGACGACAAAATACTAGACCTTTCCGACGTAGTTAGCAACAAACCTGAACAGATTTGACGCTCCGCAGGAATTAGTGAAAAAATACATTGGAAAATTCACTGTCAACTGAATTTTGCTTCCGCATTATATGGTGGCTTTCGTTTTCAGGCAGTGAAACTGCTAATGAGCTAACTTTACTCCAGCGAAGCAGCGCGCTAGCCCAACTCCCGCTAGCTAAGTACCAATATGGCTAGCTAGCTAGCTAGCATTCCATTAGCTAGTGCGGCCTAAACTAGCGCAGCGGCATTTCATTCCCGGTCCAACTCACCGGTGCTGTTCCCGGGACGGTCGAGCTTCAGGATGTCCCGAAGATGCTGGGTCGCACCCTCAATATCTATATTAGAATTGGACGCCATGTATTAGGGAAAGGGGAAACTGGGTTAATTTAGGGGGAGAGAATATTGTCTTGTTTGATGCGATGCTGTCAGTGCTCCCTTGGTTCACCCAGAGCAACCGTCTAAACTTCCGTTAAGTCCGCGCCGCAGGTTCCGTCTGGTTACTGCGCAAGGTCATTGGTTCCGACTTACACTTGCAGACGTATTTTGTCGCCCTCCACAGTCAGTTACACTGATCATCAGACGTGATCTTTATGACAATAGTGCAATTTTAACCAGATCTTCTTCTTTTTTTTTTTTTAATTCATCCCATGATCCTTGATAACTTTAGGAGCTTGTCAGACCAAAGGTGTCTTCTTTTTGAGGACGACAATGCGCCAGGTCGGCAAATTAGATTTCTGGTCTGAGTAGTAACGGTAAAATTGCCAATCATAAATATGACATTCACAATCAAGAATACCTTCATAAAAATATATCAATGACTCGGAAAAAATGTTATCATAAAATGTATGTAGTCAAATTGCCGTACTAATGTCCAAAGAGCATCTAATTAATTTACACAGTAACTTCAGTCCCCACTTTTTCTTTTTAATTGCAGAAAGTCTCCCCACGTTAGCAAACGATGAAGTTATACATTCTTATGAACAGTTTACCTACTTCGGGAGATATGCTTACATAAATGCATCCATGAATTCCGTGATTCTTGTCTGCAAATGGAAAATAGTAAAGGCTGCACTTACGAATGGCAAAATGAAAATTATTGAGTCATATTCTTTAAACAATTTAAATGCTTTTTAATTTGAATATCATGAAGTAATAGTCATAGTTTAAGTTCAAGAAGTAGTTTTAATGGCATAAGCTTGATGCATGTGGATTTCATTTTGTTTGAATTAATTAACATTTTTGGTAATCAGATTTTAGGAAACACTCCAGACTGGGTATACAGGTTCTAACTAGTGAGCAAGTGACTGGCTTCTTTTAGAGCCAAATCATTGGTCTGGTGTTTTCCACTCATTCACTCTGACCATGTACAAATGTTAACAGATGCAGGAAACAGTATAAGGAGACCATGTTCAACTGCATTTGCAAAGCATTGCTGCTTTTTTAATTAATGTGACTGGTTCCATGACAAACAAACATACCTGCTGTTTCAACACATTGTTTTGATGATTATGAAACAATTCAGCCCCCTACAACCTTTTCCTTGGAACATGCCGTCTCTGATTGTAGGCCTTCAAGCACGACTACTCGAGTTTGAGGAGCTCCCAGAGGAAAAGTTACTATACAAAAATACTGCATGGTGGCAACAGGTACGGTTTACAGATACAGCTAAACAGAGATTCACTAACCAAACCTTTTTTCACTCAGTACAGCTGCTTTGACATCTTACAAGCTAAGATCCAAATACTGATCTTTCAAAATTTAGAACCCATAAAGCTCACCGCATGAAACTCATGCGCCTTATTTTTATTCATGATGACACAAAGCCAGGAATGGCTGTGATACTATAAACTGAATTAACAGGCCAACATATCTTAATGAATGTAGATAATACAGCAGGACTTTCATAAAAACATTGACAAACTGATTTGGATTTGGATCGTCACATCTGTCCATTAAACAAACCATTTAATAAATTCAGTATCAGCCCAACTACAATTTGGTTGACCAATGGCTGAGGTGAGGCTGAGGCATTTATCTGACAGTTCGCTATCAACTGTATTAAAACAAAATAAACATGTTTTTGCCATTTTCCAGCTGATCCTCTGTAGTAAGGTCAATCATGCAGATAAACTGGTTAAAAGAAAATATAAAATAAACTGAAGACCGTGTGGAGGGACAAATGGAGGATTGGATAAACAATCAACCATAATAAATAATACAGAGACCATCAAGAAAAAAGTCCAGGTTTATTGTCTATCGTGGCTGCAGTCCTTGTTAACTGCCAGACGTGTAAAGGAGGAGACAGAGATTAAGAGACAAAGAAAAGAGTGAGAAACCGATGGGAGAGAGAGAGAGAGAGAGAGAGAGAGAGAGAGAGAGAGAGAGAGAGAGAGAGAGAATATGCGCTAGCCGATCACACAGCACGATCAAACTATATGTCCTCCATGATTCTTTTGTTTGCAAAGGCAAAACCTGGCATGAGAGTGAATCATGGAAAAGTTAACAATTGTGTAAAGGAAGATAAAAACTTAGTTAAACACACTTAGGCAACACACAAGTGGCATCTAAAAACAACATATAACACAAAAAGTCGGTGTTAATGAGGCCGACTCTGAACCTGAACATAGATCTAAAAACCAGTCAGCAACAGTGCTAACAGAACTGAGTTGACAGCAGTGCAGTCAACTGTAAAGTAGAATGGGTTTGAATTTAGGGTGGAGAGCAGAGCAGAGCACAAGTTAATGGCGTTGATCAGCTTTTTGTCTTTCGGGTGGCTTGAGTGTAGATATTGTAATGGGGTACTCCCAGCTTCATGCAGATCAGGGAAATGGCAGACAGGGGCATCTGATTGGTCGGCAGGCTCTCAGCAAAGAAACGCGTAGCAGTTCTACTGGCTGGGGTGGTCTAAGAACCCATCTGGATGAGGTTCAGTGATTGACATCTAGAATCCGGTGTTTGCTTGTTTGTCAAGCAGGCGTAAATGAGACAGCAGGAGGGAGGAATGAGTGTTCTCTCTTCTCTCCATCCCAACTCCTCCTTTCCCTCCCTCCATACTTCAACACACGTTGCCCTTTGCTATGGCTGCCCCTGCCCAGCAAAGTTGGGAGGTAGCAGGTTAGCCAAAGTTGTGAATGGCCAGCCTGAACATGTCATTGGTGCACACCCATGCTTCGTTAATGTTCTTCAGGAGGAAACTCTGATGGAAACCCATGATGGGGTCATCATCTGCCTGGGAACAGACACACACAAACAGAAATAACAGAGGTTCAGGACAAAGTCTGCAGTACATTTGTTAAACCTATCAGTAGTACACATTACAGCCAGTATACTAGTTACCAGGAGTACCATTTAGCCATTCGGACACTGTTGTGTAATTCCTTTTGTTCCAAGTCAGAAAAATAATGCCAAATAAGTCATCCAGATTATCTTGGCTTGGAGTTGGAGTCTACAAACTGAAAGCCCACTCTTAAGGTAGGGTGGAGGGTTGCTCAACCCAATAACCCACAGCTTCTATCAAGTTTCGTTAGTTTGGAATAAAAGTTCCCTGTGAGTTTTCTTGTAAAGAAAGCTTCTGTTTACATTTGGTGTAAACACTAAGTGCATCCATGATTGAAACATTGTTGTTAATTGTTAATTTAAAAAATGTCTGAGTAACAGTTTCCTTGTAGAGTGGTTCCTTAACCATTTTGTCATTCCCTATATAGAGGAAGAACCAAATAGAAAAATAAAAATGTGATATATTCTTTTTTGTCAAATACAGTCAGCAGCCAGAGTTAAAAAGGAACAATCTACACAGTGATATCCCATTACATTCACTGAGAACCCGATGGTTCACGATGGGCTTTGTCGTAGGGTCACACAATTAGTTTGAAATTAGGAAATGACAGAACCCACAATTCAATGACCAAATTGCAGGAAAGTGCACTTTGTTAAAGATAAATTTGTGTCAGAATACCATTATATATCAAGTATTGTGGTACTATCCTTGTCTATAAATCTTGTTTGACATAGGAAAAAATATCTTTGTATTGTTAGATCCTTAGCAAATAAAAAAAAAGAAAATGCAACACAATCATTTAAAGATTTTTTTGATAGTGGGAGAGATAGAGTGAAAGGCAGAGACAGAGGAGAAGACATGCGGGAAAGGCCTCTAGGTCGGTTTCAAGCCTGGGCCACACGCGTACTAGGACTGAGCCTCTGTGATATGCTCTCTGTCAGGTCTGCCACCAGGACGCCCCTTTATAATAATTTTGGTTAAAATGAATTGTGGAAAAAGCAGAATTACTAGAAATACCCCAAAATAGATATTTTTTCCGAATGGTGCAGCCCAACAAAGTTACATTTTCTTCTGGACTGTCCATCAACTGAGCATTTTGTCATGCTCATCTCAGAAGCAATTAAACAAATCTGACCCTCAAACCACCAACGTAATGCCTTTTAGTACCATAATGGTCAATGCTGACAACTACGACAAGGATGAGGACTAAGAAGTGCAACACATAGTGTGTGTTTGAGAGATTGACAGAAAGAGGGTGAGGGAAGCTTGACTCTAGTATGCAATGTTCATATAACTTATGAATAACAACAAAAATAATGCAAAATACTTGCATCAATAAAACCTACAAACCCATCTGAATTAACACCATTACTTTTCGCAAACTGTTTACATCTGCCTTTGAAAGGACTCCTATGTTTAAATCTTTGTCCTATCAAAACATTAATTCTGGATCAACCCATAGGTTTGTGACATTGTGTTTTATGATGGAGGGAGGATGCAGAAAGAAACGCTTGGTTTGCAGATGACAACCTGTTTGCAGGTTAGGTTTACAGAGCTGAATTGACTTTTCTTTCTAGCACTGAAAACCCAGAGATTCCCTCCCATCACCTTTAACTTACTCTAAGCTTTCACTTACCTAAATTTCTCAAAGAGGGTCGTGGGCAGAGGTGCAAGTGAGTCCTGAGTACATGCAGGAGGTACTCACCAAAACAGCTAATATTACACATTAGTCTTTGTGACAGTTGTGATTTTACAGTTACAGAATTATTTAAAAGAAAAAAACAAGTAAAAATACTTGTGTTCACAAAATATTGACTGTAAAACATGCTTTTCAGGAGAGTGTAAATGATAGTGCAACTTACTTTTAGCTGTCCTATAACCATACTCAAGATGCAGCAGTCTGGAGTTGGCTGGTGGTCCTGTGCTGTTATACTATGCTCTATTTTTGAGAAGGGTAGACTCTGGCACACAGATAGAGGAAAAATACAGAAGAGGACCATTAATACAGGTTTATTAGTCACTGAAAGAAAGATAAAAAAAAAAAAAACATCTGTCTGAGATTCTTCTTTTTGTTTTATGTATTTATCTTTATTTGTGCTTATTTTTGCTCAGATTTTCAGCAACACAAAAGCAATGCATGCAGGTTCTTGTTGTAACATGATGTACACAGTTTGCACTGCTGTAACTGAATGGCTTCATCTAGTGGTATTTTTAATGTAACATTACAGTTAAAAGTTTAAAAACGATTATAGCTCAGTTGAGAGTATGTATCCTTTACAGAAACAAATCAATGGTATCTTGAAGGTGTTACAGTGTTTTTTGGCAGAATGGAACAAAAACTGATGCTGATATTGTTAGTTATGCAGTATAAGTTACCATGGTGATCTAGCCTGGTAAAAAAAAACACCTTTGTGAAACAGAAAACTTTAGTCTTTAGTCTCAGCATATCTCACTGAACCTTAGTATGTATAGTAGCATACTCCTCTGGTTTCTTGTATGGACGTAAAGGAACTGACTGACATGGACACTGTTTTTTCTCACTTACGCAACTCACCCCCTTGACCTAAAAAATAAGTTAGCAGATAAACTCACAGCGAGTTTCTCGACAATTGCTTTCTTCCCTTGGAACTGCTCTCCTTCCCATGTGAGACATGACACATCAATCTGTGTGAAGCAGGACAGAGAAAGAGAAAGATGGAGAGAAAAGATTACACAGCAGATAATGCTTTTCACAGAAGAATGATCCACTAAAAAAAGTTCTCCATGCCCTATCTGTTTGTGATTGACATGAGAGAAGCACGTTCATAAAGTTTCGTGTTCGAGGGGGTTAACCCAGATTGAACTTCTCAGTTTGGCTGGGTACATTTCAAGGTGAATAGCACAGACAGCTGCCAACAACCTTATTGGGATAAAATATTTGTCACTGTGTCAAACACACCCTGGCTAAATGCATGGTTAACAGCAGCCACAGCAACAAACCAGGATGTTGCTAGTAAATCCTATATAAACCTGGATTTGAATACATTTTATGCACTTGAACTCTGTATAGGCCTACTAAGAGGCCTGTGACAGTTAGCAAGCTTTCATACACACCTGAAAAAGTGTGTATAAAAACATGGTCTGCTGTGTTCTGCATATTCCTTATTTTTTAATTGCACCTATGACCTTTATCTGTGAAAAAGTGGCATAAGATGAAGAGTCTCTAATATATTTTTCCCTCTTTTTGCTTTATAAAGAAAGCATTTTCTTTACTGTTTTTTGGCTTAGTTGAAGGTTACCATCAAAAGTCTGTGGCTTTTGATGGTAACCTTGTGGTTTGTGGTTAGGGTTACAAAGCACCTAGGTCTTAATTGATATTTTCTCATGTCTAAGAACAAATCTGGCAGTTGCACATGCATCAAAATCCCTCATAAGAATTTCCCCTTATTTATTTGTGTAAAAACAAAAATGAGAGAAAAATAAGATAACATGCATTCATGATGAGGCACAATGAATATAACCCCCCCCCCCTAAAATGACCTGCTGTGATCTCTCACAGCCTGTAGAAACTTCACAACCACAAATACAAGACCTAGAGCAGCATTACACAAACCTCTTCCATGTGTTTAGGTCTCTCCCTTCTTCGGGACAGCTGATTCAAATGATTAACTCATCCTGAAGCTGCTTGTTGAAAAGCTGATCTTTTGAACCAGCTGTGTCTGGGCAATGAAAGACCTAAAACATTCAGGGTAAGTGGTAATGAGCTTGGGAAGGGCCATCATATACTAAAATGTAATTAAATGTTCTAAGCACTTACACACTTTCACAGCTTTAGTGAAATAGGTATTCGATTAATTGAATTAAATTGTATTAGTGTTTTAATCCCAGTAGAAGAATTAGTTTTAGTGACAATATTACTTTATCTTATTAAATCCAAAGGCAAAGTTTATCTAATGTGTGATTCATAAACCCAATTTACTTAGTTGTGCTGACCCGACATAAAAACAGCCCCACTGCTTTTTAAGCAGGCTCTGTCAATTCTGTTTGCTGACTTAATGTAGGAGGTCAAAATTATCTTATTAATTTTTTGTTGCATCTATTTAAAAAAAAATTCATTCATATGTGCAGTTCAGCCCAGACATTTTGTAATAAAAAAAAAAATATATATATAAAAAAAAAAAAAACGCCAGC
>JAOWBC010000049.1:21493471-21505161 GCA_028566105.1 Hypoplectrus providencianus | reverse complement strand
ACTGTATATATATATATATATGTGTGTGTCCACCTGCATGAGGGTCTGTTTGTGTGTTTGTTCCAGAGTGTCCCAGTTCCGTCTTGGTACAACATCCCAGTACTCTGCCTTCATCTTGGTGAGCTCCTCCTGAGCTTTTGTCAGGTCTTCCCGACACACCTTCAGAGCGAGCTGCAGCACCACAGAGTCCTTGGCGTCTTCTTTTTTTTTTTTTTTTTACAAAGGAAACTAATTTCAGGACCACATATATTTCACTTTGGACATTGGTAGTTCAACCATTTAGTTGAGCGTCTTAAAATCCCTTATATGAATGGGTTTCTTTATGTAAAATATGCCTATGAAAATAGAAGTACATTACATGTTGTCGGTAAAAAGTAAACAGGCGTTTACATTGGTATAAAATATTTTCCTAATTAATGATGTATTATTTGACCCATTACCTATCCACTTATAATCTGAGTAATAGAACAGGACCTGCAGATATGATCAGTCCTTTTTACCCCAGACTGTAAAAAAAGTGAACCCTGTCTGCCCTTTTAAAAGCAACAAAACCATGAATCAGTCTAAAACGTGAAATTACAACTGTTTCACGATGTGCTGCTGTTATTTACCATAACTAAAATATTTCCCCTCAAATCAAGAAATATAAATAACAGTCACAATAATTGTTCCTAATTAATTTTCAATTCATGAACTAATTAAATAATCAACAATAGTTGCAGCTCTACCTGTGTTTTCATCTGCAGGATGCTCCTCCTTTACGGAGCCTCTTGTTGGGTCATTGAGCTGCCAGATCAGCAGCTTGCGGGCATCCTGCTCCTCTCGGTACAGCAGATACTGGTTGGAGAGTTCAGACTGCAGATGATCCACCTGGAAAAAAAAGAGGATAGTGGGGTGGGTAAGAAAGGTTAGTAATAGCTATAATCTAACAATAATCTTACAATCTCAACTGAATCTAACCAAACCATTATTGAGGTAAAGGTATCTCTACCCTACCTGGGACCTACGTAGCTTTTTAGGTTTGTTTAAGGAAAACACATCAAATAAATATTTAAGATGTTTGAGAGAGGTTGAACCCCAAAAAGTGACATGAATGAATACATATATAGTGTTTGCAACACCACTTTACAAATATGTCATGTACCACTGCCTGCATGGCCTGTTCTTTCGCCTTCATGGCCTCAAGTTCCCTCTGCAGTTGCTGCTTCTCCCTTTTCAAGGCTCTGATCTCAGCCTGCTCCTCCGCCCAGCGAGCTTGAATCTTCCTGTCACATTCCTCTGTCACCAGTCTCAGATGGGATCGCAGTGGTTCCAGTTCTCGGATTTGATCCTGCTGATATGCTGAACAGATGTAAAATGCATTAATATAATCTTTGGGCTAGGGCTAAAATAATTATTTTGTAAAATAAACATTTTAAAATTTGAGGTCAAACACTTCTCAGGATCTAAGGTGTTTATGTTGAATACTTCAGTGGCTAAATGGCTAATGCAAGGACAAAACATATAGAATATAGAATAATAATCATATTTGAAACTGTTTATGCATAAAACATGAATTAAACTTGTGATGCAATGAAACCAATACTGCTATCAGATATTAGGCTGATACTGACTAAACTAGCTAGAAGCATTATTAGTGACAATGGGGCTGATCTATTCAATTTAATTCTGTTTATACATAATATATAAACTTTATATCATGGTATTTTTACTTATGTATTCGTTTTATGTTTTTGCACAAAGTTAACACAGACTTGCTTTAAAAAAAATGTTGGCTTAAGTGGGTGCAGCCAACACAGTGTGAACCAAATAAACTTGCTCTTTTCTTGCAGAAATACAAACTTATTCTTATTCAGGTGTATTTCAAATACATGCTTTTCCTTTATTAACTGATTCTTTGTCAAGCCTATTTTTCCTTCTTTATCCAAGGCTGCATTATTCAGTTTGTTCTACAGCACTTTGGGATGTTCTGAAGATCATTACACTGTAATGTAATTCTTTTTCAGAAATGAAACAGAACAAAAAGGCTTACTTTCAGAGATACTGACCTAAAAGGGTTTCATATTCCTTTTTGATGGCAGATAAAATAGGTTCGTAAGTTTTGAACTCTTTGATGAAACAGCCAAATACATCACGGTAAACCTGTGGAGAAGACAGTTTAAGGGATGAGGATAGTCTTTCTGACAAGAAATTGTGTGTCAGAGAGAGGAAAGAATATACTGCACCTGTAGTTTCATTTCCTGAAATTTTGGCTCGTGAGAGCTGATAACATGAAGCTCTCTGTTCACATATCTCTCTAGGTGCATTAGCAGTTGAGGTTTTCTTCCTGGGCAAGCATAAATGTAACTGCTGCCTGTCCAGCACAACTACAGGGTTTATCACACACACACACACACACACACACACACACACTATTGGTATCCTTATATTTTTTTTTATTATAAATCCAATAAAAAAAAAAAAATGAAATGAATGAAAGTATGGTTTACCTTTCTCGCCTCAGTTTGGAATGAAACAGCACCAACACTTTCACCTTCTTCTCCTTCCTCTAATGTCTGTGCAGTGTCATTTTTTGCCCCATGGTCATATTTTAGTCTAAAATAAGAAAAATAAAATAATAAAAGCAAAGTGACATTAAATATTGTAACTGAGTTAACTAGAGTAGTTGGTTAAATTAAGAGAATAACGTTTGTTGTGATATTTTTGGCTGTGGGAAAAACATTTGACTCACTTGCCTTTGTTTTTGTGAAGGTGTTAAAGGTGGAAATTTAACATCTTTATGTGGTGACATCTCTAGACGCTATAGGAGTGATTAAAAAAGAATCCAAACAACCTTGTATCCCTCTTTAAATGACCATTTCTGTTGCGGTTAGCTCAAAGTTGGCTTTAGCATCACAGTGCACAGCATTGTAACATGGTCTCCATGGCAACGAGGACGGTGTAAGCAGCAAGGCCCAACTGGTAGACCGTGGCCCGCCTGACTAAATTTTAATCGACATAAAAACTTTCCACTAAAATAAAAATAAAAACAAAAACACGAAGAGACTATCCAGCCTCCAGAGACAGCAACTCTTTTGTAGATGCCACCAACCCTGATTCCAAAAATAAATATGTAATGAAAATAATCAAACTGCTAACCTTCTTTATGAATTTCATATAACAACTGCAACTTCAAATAATTATAATTATATTGTGCATTATAACAAGCATGGGAAAGGCTAAAATCACTTAAATATAAACTCCTTGTCACGAGTCCCCTTTTTTCTTCTTTAAAAATCAGGCTCTGGTTTTCGTTGTGGAAGTAATATCAACGCTGCCAATTTGTTTTCTTTTGATGGCAAACTTTCTCTTATAAATGTGCTATATATGGATCAAATTAGAGATTAAGATAAATTATATAATGTTCTAAAAACGGCAGAAAATGTAACTGCCGAAAAACTACATTTCCTAGCTACCTTATGAGTTGAAGCCCTAAACCAGGATAACAGTGGTAGAGCTGTGTAGTCATTTCTCGAGACAGTATCATAAAAGCGGACGCGCAGCTGAACTACAGTACCCACACGGCACTGTTCCAGCCTACAGTACATTCTGCTGCTTATCCGGGGATGTCACACCGCTGCTATTTTCTCCCCTCAGTCCCTCTCACTCTCAGCCTACAGCTCAAGCGGACTGACACGGGGCTTTGGATAGAAAGAAACGAACAATAAGATACAAAACAGAGGCCAAAATGGCAGAGCTTGGAGCGGGAAGCCTGCCGTTAGGGGATCCTGCTTTTAATTACCAGGAACACGAGCTGAACGAGCGGCTGAAACGGCTCTACCCGGCTGTGAACGAGGAAGAGACCCCTTTACCCCGATCCTGGAGCCCCAAGGATAAATACAGCTACATTGGGCTGTCACAGAACAACCTGCGGGTCCATTACAAAGGTTAGAGAGCTGGTTCAGTTCAGATGGCCTGAACAAGTGGTCACAACAGCACAGGGTCTCAGCTCAAATCTGTCACTGTGTTGTTGCGGAGGGGGGGTCTCTCACTCGCACTCACTCACTCACTCACACAAACACACACACACAGTATGCGATTATGTTGATTGTGTATGTGTGTGCGCACTCCTGGCAAATCTAGTCTGAGCTGCCTCTCCTGTCCTGTAACCTTGCTTTGTTTCACAAATGAGCAGAGGAATGCCCAAATGGGTGACAGTGAACTCGCTAACCCTGACAGTTGGTCTTATTACCACCACACTAAAATTCACCTTCAATAACACGGCTCTCCTTTGTTTATTTACCGTTTGTGACGTTATTTGCTAGTAATAAACAGACTGTGTTTCTGACGTTCTGGATAGTTTGTACTGGCAGGGGACACTGGTAGCAACGACGACGCATAGACCTTAGCTAACTAATGGTATGTTACAAACATAAGGTAGCTAACAGCAAGCTATCTCTTAAGCAAATACTGTAGTTAGCCTTATGGCTAACTGGCTAGCGTTAGCTAACCTAGCTGCTCCTTGTGACTTACAATGTATTTAACTCAAACAGTAGGACAAGCTCGCCATAATGTGGACACAAGCCAAACTTGCTGTTAACATATTACAATGTAACTAGCACTGAGGGAAATTTTGCAATTGTTTAGTTTTTAACAACAACAAGCACCAAAATAGAATTAAAATGGCATTGTTGGGGTTTCTCGCGTGATTTCACTGGCTGTGTGCTAGAAGTCTTTTCCAGAATTCCTAAATCAATTTTTCCAGCCTGGAAGCAACCGGTCCAACTCCATTCAGATCTGTACGAGCTCAACAACAATCTCATGTCCAACCTCCAGCAGGCAGCCAGCTCGTTTTCAACAGCTGCTGTGAGGGAGGAGGCCTCTGCGCATTACATTTGACCAAATGTACCGATATTGTAATAAATCTTTAGTATCGGCAGACTTTGGCATTTTCACAATAACAGCAACTATTCTCGACAGACGGTGTAGTCAATTATCTATCCGGATGGCACATGAAATGTCAGTATGGACTGCTAGGCCTATCAGCTGGAGATGATCTTATATATTCAACTCCTAAATGAAAACAAGGTGACTCTGTGTGAAGTCATCTCCTCAGTCTTTTGACTGCCCTGTTATTTTTCGTCAGGCGACACATCAGGGCAGCCCCCCAGCAGCAGGCAAGCAAGCCCTGCATCTCAGGCTATGTAAAATCCCTATAGAGGCATTGCAAGGCCACTTTGGGCCCTCTTGGCTGTTTACATCAGTGAAACATGCAGAGGATGAGAGGATGCAGGCAGCCTGTGTAACCCATTTTGAAAAGCTTATTTGGCACGTACGTAGTAATGGTCTTGCTGTTTGTGAATAGCAGGGATGGCCTTTTTACTTGTTAAAATGAAGACTCTCAGGCAGAGAGCCAAAAATAACCCACAGATTATTTCATGTATTATGGATAAAATAATCTGGGTCCCTGCTGTTGATATGAATATTGGTCAATTTAATATAAGATAACATTATGTTTAGCAGTGCTGTAGATGCATATTTCTGTGGATGTCATGCTCCATATGTAGAAGATTTGAAAAAAGGCATTTATTTATTCTTTGTCTAGCCTTCCTTTATAATTGATTGTTTTGAGATCATGTCATTCTTATACTGATCACAACTGTGGCATTGGCACAAAATGATGAATGGGCACATGTATGTATGAATATATGTCATGTCATGTCATGTCATGTCATGTCATTTCATGTTGCTTTCACATATGTAGGGCATTGAGTCTCCATGAAAAGTGTGCAGATTAAGTGACACTGCACAATTGTTCAGGGATGATATATAAATAGGCCTATTCTGGAGTGTGCAGGATGTTTTTTTCTCCTCCTGGTAGTTATAGCTCCTGCTCTGTTCCCTCACCCTTGTGGTTTGAATGCTATTTTGACCAGTGTGCCAATTTCATCCGTTCAAGGCCACACAGTGTCTACCTAGTCCTGCTGTGCACAGAAAGATTCATCTACCCCGTCTCAACACATAGATATATTAATAACCACTGCAACACATAAACACATTGATGTAGTGCCTAAGAATACACCAACTAAGTGATGTCATGTATACTGAACATATTTTGTTTCCAAAATATGTCAATAGGATGGACAAATGGTAGGTCATATACAGTTTCTTGACAGATAGAGCTATTAACTTATTTATTGTTTGTTCTGGGCTCCTTGTAGCTATGAATAAATAAGTATAAAGCTTATTAAATCGTATGGCTAGCATTCAATCTTTTAACCATTATTAGCATCCAGAATGACTAAGAAGTTTAATTACTTTATTAGAATGTAAAAACAAAAAAAGTAATTGACAACAAATTATTTTAAATAGGTTTTGAGGAATACAATAGTTAAATAATAAAAAATATGAATCCGTTATGTTTAATAGTAACCACCTAGTTATCCATACACATCAATTAAAATACATTAGCACTTCTCAAAGTTAGTCATTCACATAAAAAATAGAATGAGCTTCTGTAACAACTTTATCACTTTCAAACTTTCTCTGCCCAAGTGGAATTTTTATTCTACCACCTTAAAGACTGGATTGATCTGTGAAACAGGGGATGACTGTCAGCAGGCTGAGGCAGTATTTAAGATAAAGTTTGATATTTGGGGAAATTAACATTCTTTTTGAGAATAAGATGAGAAGATCTATAGTACATTCATTTCTGTGCATACATATCAATATGCATTCAGAATTTCCCCACTGTGGGACGAATAAAGGACTATCTATCCAACATTAATTAGCAAAAAAAAAGTCTGTGAATAAGAAAACAACTTCAAAGTTTAATATCTGGTATGAGCCAATATACAGTTTTTATATATTATCTAACCTTGCTAATAACAACATGTTGCTATTTTAAGCTAAATTACAATTGAACATTGCATGGGATCCAGTCAAATCTGCAAGTTCATGTTTCATTTGCTGGTCGTCTTCCACTGTGACAGATTTTAATTGGCATTAAAGCTAATCCCAACTGTTTATCTCATATGGGATGTGTTTGACATGCTAAATGAACAGAGGAGTACTAGTAATGTAATCAAAACAGACTTCAGCATACAGACATGAATTTTTCCCCATGTCCTGGCCAAAGTTGTTGTAATGGAATACCCCCAACACATAATGCTATTTTGTTTAAAACTCATTGGTTACCTGCCTATGTTATGTATATGAACATATAACGTGTTTATGATGTATGTTCATGCATTTGTTGAGTGACACACTCCACAGGCTCAAATATTTTGAGATGTATTCTAAGGGTAAGGACAACTCTAGCTAAGAAGAGACAGCATCTGAAATTAATGGTAATGTGTCTGCTGGATGTGTAAATAAGAAATGTCTGCTCATACATTTGCCATAACAACTTTTCTGGTCAATGATATGCAAAGGTTGAGATTACAGCATTTTGCAGTGCTCAGTGGAGACCAAAATAATCAATTGATTCAGCTATTGGCTTCAGAACGTGCTTACCACTTCACTCCACATCCTCTGATGATAATTCACCTTCTTCTAACAACATGAACCATGAGCTGCTTGCTGACCCTTGACCCTCATCTCTTCACCCAGAGGCAAACCTCTGAGTGATGTAGGTCATGGCCTGACAAAGCTACATCATCTGAAAAAATCTGACGTGCAATCCTGAGGTCAACAAAGGAGACTGGACATCCTCCAATCCTTGGCTGTGCCTTCCGATTCTGTCCTTGAAATCACAAACAGAATGACAAAGCACAATGGAGTCTTCCATTGAGAAAGGGCTTGACAAAGGGCCAAAGATGGAGACAAAGCTTTTGGTCCAGTTATACAAGGACCTAATTGCTCATAGTAACAGCCCCAGTGGCCCATAATCCCAGAGCTGCCCCTTCAGGACACCTCCAAATTCATTAAACACGTTGCTGCTTTAACACCAAGAGCCAAAAGGAAAGGTACAAAAAAGGTTCAAGGACTGCTAGAAGTTATGCTCGTCAAAGTTATGCCCAACAGCAGTTTTTCAAACTTACTTGTTTTTTGTGTTTCACTGGGGTCACATGGTTTAAAGCATTTCCATCACTTTTATTTATTTGAAGCAGCGCTCGCTTTCACAAACGCCCTGATTACATTCACACTGACGCATTCACACCTGGAAGCTGTCCAGTAACCTTCAGTCTGAACCCCAGGGTTTTGCTACCAGTCAAAAGTTCACTTTCCTAACCTTCAGCCACAATGAGCTGTGCATCACTATATATTTTGTGATGGCATTCAGCTTCTCCTGGTTACGATTCTTTCAGTGTTTGTTATTTAGAAAGTTTTTACTGGGAGCTGAATTATCTGCAAATGTTTCCTCTTCAAAACAAAAAGACCAAGTGATTAAAAAAATACAAAATAAAAAAATGTGTCTAGTTATGTAATATAGAGATACAAACTACAAAGTACTTAAAAGAAAAGATGACGACTGATGCTTGTGCAAAGGGACATAACACCTATATATATATATATATATATATATATATGTGTGTGTGTGTGTGTGTGTGTGTGTGTGTGTGTGTGTGTGTGTGTTATGGCTAATTGAAATGGTTGATTACATAGCATATAATAGCATCAATAATTGAAGTCTGAACAATATGGTGTTAATGAACCATTAACTCCACAATGTAGTAACATTCCTGAGGGGCTGCAGTGTTTATCAGTATAGGGCAGAACTCTAATCCATTTGATTGATGTTGACAGTTTGTTAGTTGTTCGTGTAACATGCCTCCTACTTTTGGGGCAAAAAAGTTCCAATCTCACAATATTGCACTTTAAGGTCAAAAACAGGCAATATAAAGTCACGCACTTCATAGAATAGAACTTTGTTACTTTGTCCTCAGATCTGCTACTCTGAAAGAAGTCTAAAACTGTCGTTGACCTGAAATAACTTTGCTAGTAAACACTGTTGCATGGCATAGCTGTACAATCTACATCCATAAAATATGCCTTTTAAAAGTTTAAAAGCTTGACATCTTACACATAAGCATGATATTTTACTTATTTATGGATGTTTCTGATAAATGCATTGCATTTAAGTCACAGCAAAGTCAGTTTAATATGCATGCATTCCTGCAGTCATCCAGACGCAGTAAGGCAATAAAATTCACGGTACTTTACTTGCCTTTGGATCGTATTATTATTTCAGACATGAATTGAAAAACATTTTGTTTTCTGATGTATCTGGGACAAAAAATAGATACAAAGCAGCAACAAGGGTTATTTTGACCACATATGATGACAGTGGCGCATCTTGTTTAAGTTGCATTAAAACAAATATGATACTGCAGTCAAACTTTCTAGGTGCCCACATTAAAAGGTTCTGCGATGCACAGTAATGCACACATGCTGCATTGGCCAAAACGTGGCCTGCAACAGACTAGGTTTGTTTTTCAGCTTAGCTGATTGCCAGAAATGCTTTTGCTATGTAACTTGATCACTTGCGACCCCTACCAGCTGAAGGAGTGAGGAGTCTGTTAAGAGGAGTGTTAAGAGGAGTCAGCAGTCTATGAAGATATATAACAATCAATAAAACAGGTTTAACTAAAATTCTCAGTAAATGAAAACCTGAGAAGTCTTTAGGAATATGGTCCTAAATGTGTTGTCTCATTCCTTGCTCTCTTACTTATTGGTGGCTTCATGTTCTTCACCCTTTGGCTGCTGTTGCCTGGAAGAGGCAGCAGACAATGTGGTGCTATGACTTTGTTGTATTTGCAATTATTGAACTCTTAGGTGTGTTTGAGGCTGGAACTTGGGGTTGGATGAGTGGCTTTTTAGTACTTAAGGCCTCAGTGTGCTGTGGGGTAAGAACAGGACATTAACCTCTGACCCTTGACCTCTGCTGGACGAGTTTGATGTCGCGTAACAGCTGATGGAAGGTGAGACCCTCGGTCTTGGGACTCTGCGTGATTCAGTGGTGATGTAGCAACATTGTTGTATTTTTCATTTGTTTTGGTTTTCTTTCACATTTTCTCACAAGTATGACGTGTTGTAAACAAATGTCACGCTGTTGACACCGGCCTTAGTCTGTTTGACAGAATATGCAAGGGAAAGAGCTGCAACTTTTTAAAGTTTGAAGTCGCAGAGTTTAATGTATATTTTCACTTTTATGTGTATCCTCTTTGTGATTGAATCCATTAGCCACTGTTCTGCAGCTAAATAATTGGAAGACTTAGCTTTGTTTTTTTTTATGTGTAGCTAAAAGCAGCAGTGTAATGTGAATGCTGACCATTATTAATTAATTAGAGCTTTCTGTTGCTGATACTCAAAGTTATGCCCAAATGGTTTGCTTCCTTCCTCTGTTCTCATCTTCAGCCGACCGTGATCTTTTTTTTGTTTTTTTTTTAAGAGCAGCAGACTTCATTTGTTTTTGGTCCACAAAAGAGTTCACACTTATATTTGGGGTTTCTTCTAAAACAGAAATTATATATGTATTTTTTTAATACTGTGTAATTATTTTTACCTCCTACCTACATTCACAGTTTGTTTGTTTCTCTGATTCACCAAGTTTGTGGATTAGGGTTAGGGTCATTTTTGCACTATGTGACTCTGTCGTCATTGCTACAGGGAAATGTCTTTAAAATTGAAAGGCATTTTCTACGTATATGGAGTATACTTATGACGTCATAACCTTAGGCATTCCTTGCGTTTGTTTAAAAGTAGAGTTACTGAACACAGGTTTTGGCATTTACAGTGTTATGCTTCATAGTATAAAAGACATGGAAATCTCTCCTTTCACTAAATGGAGCCTTTGAATGTTTTAATTATGTAAGAGTTACAATTTAGTGCATGGTTATAATCATAGAGGTTTATGTTTCTAAATCAGCCTCACAAAGTTTTTGCTAAACACCTGACAATGTGAAAAATACAACAGTATGTAAGAGTTTTTGTTTTTGCATTTATCAAGGTCAATTCTTTAATAAGGGCTGTCATTTCGGTTCTGGTAGGCGCTGTTAAAAGACGTAGTCATCTCTCCTATCCATCTATGAAGCTGTAAGAGACCTGTTGGCCTACAAGGAGCAGCTAAAAATAGACCCCATGAATGTTGCTGCAACCATTGGACCAGACAATCACACACAAACACACACATGGTCATATGAATACATGTGAATGTTGTGTCATCGAAAAAGCAGAATTCAATGTTGCAAATAAAAATGAACCTTAAATCCTTGTGATAATGCTGACAGTTTTGGGGAATGACGACATCCTTATTTCCTGTAAACACTGTCTGTCCATGGTGTGATGATGATTTCATGAGCGAGGAAATCACTAAGAGTGTAATTGTTACATAAAATTAAAAAAAAAATGTAGAGGTTAAGTATGTCACAGCTAAATATAGACCATGACACTAAGCTCAGTTTCAGTCGACAAGCATATTTGATTATTACTACATGTCCTGTATGTTCCCAGATGGCTGTGTGTAAGTGGCTGGAACTTCAATGCCTTGTCTGTCTCTTACACACACACACACACACACACACACACACACACACACAGAACTGCAACAGCCTCAAGGTGTCTGCTGACAGCCAGCTGCTCCGTTTAGGGTTACAGCCTATCTACATTTCATACATGCACACACACACACAAACACACACACACACACACACACACCCATACACACACACATACACAGCTTACTGTGACTTTATCAGGACAGGTGGGCT
>JAOWBC010000049.1:21423826-21434050 GCA_028566105.1 Hypoplectrus providencianus | reverse complement strand
ACACAACTTAATGGAATTGTGACATTATGTGGCTGAAGTACACCCGTAATGTAACAGAGAAAACCTAAAGATTTCTGATTGCATTTTCAGTGACTTTACAGACTATAATCCTTATTCCATTCCCTAAAATCCTGATAAAGTGATGACCTACATAACGGCCTCTCTTTTTCTTTCTTTCCAAAGAACATCCTCTTTCAGAAGAACTGAATTACTAAATTATAGACACTATAAAAAATATACAAACAGGCACACACACACACACACACATACCAGTTCAGACTGGGACATCAAGACAGTGTTTTGCACTCCTGCTGGTTTCCGCTAGCGGCAACAAACACCTGTGCGTTGTGTGCAACAAAGGTTCCTAGCAACAGTCGTCGAGGAGAGACATCGTCAGGATGCACACCTGTTTGATCTGCCGGGACCCTCTGTGATAAGTGGCCCCGGTAACCATAGCGACCAGGATATGGGATGGATCCATGTGGTGCTATTGAATGGCCTTGGATTATAAACACACACACACATAGAAACAGAGACACACAAGGACACACAAACTTAGGAAACACACATCATGCTCGAAGACGAACATGCGCACACGCTCAGCGAATAAACAATCACACATGCACTGTGAGAAACAGTGAACAAAGAACACAAAATCACAAACCAACTGAAGTCGCACACGTAGCAAGACCGTAGATCACCTCCGAGCATGCCCGCTTTCACACCTGCATGCAGACTCGTAACAGCCTTCACACATGGAGGAACGTGTAAAAAAAGGTCCAACATTCAGGAAAAAATAAACAGCAACTCATACACGTAGGCTGAGTGCAAACATTCCAATCAGAGGAACGACACAATGGAGTGTGTGGAGGAAAAAACGAGGCGGCAGATGGCCGACATGCTGACAGTTACTCACAGTGTGCAGGTGGACGAGGAAGCACGTTGCCTCTCGCTGAAGAACTCTGCGTCGACCTTGGAGTGAAAAATGTGAATCGTTATCTCCAGTAGTCATTCACACAAAAATAGATGTACAAATCTGCGTGCAGAAATACATAATTGTCTGCGCTGTTGCAGTTTGTATGGTCTGAAAGGCCTGATAGAAATGCAGGCAAACATGAACAATGCTTCTCTGTGAGCTTTTCCTCTGCATCCCTGTCCTATAAACGGAAATGTGAACAGTTAGCAATTAACACGTGTGAAACTATCATCGCAGTTCTACGCTTCACTTCTGCATGTGAAGATATACGTGCCAGGTCTGATGCATTGAAATGTAAATGAAGCAATCTGTGTTGTTTGTATTCAGAAAGATAAAATACATCTGCACAGATTAACTTGTTCTGTTCTGAACAAACATTACATTAAAGATGCATATAACCAATTAATAAACCTTCTACAGCTGTATTGTACTTACAATGCAAGATAATTAGCACACAAATGTTTCACAGGCTGTTAATCAGCAGATCTTTAATTATATTTCCCCTCACGTTGTTATCCTGAGAGCTGCTATCATGCTGGACGACTGTTTTAAATTAAATGTAATTTTAATGCAGATGGCTGTTTCTGATATATTTTTTCTCCATATTAATAATAGAGTTAGAAATGAAATCATGTTGCAAAATAAATCAATAAAAGGCTACTCTCATTCTCAGTTACTGTACTTAAAATTAACAGAGCCAGTTGTTAGTGCCATAGCAACACAGTACGACACAGGAACACTGATGTGAAAGATGCAGATCTTGTCTTTGACCTTCGAGATTTCAAGCATGATCCTTTATTTGCGTTAATCTGTGTTTTCCTTTATGCTGGCAGTCCTTTGTCAGTGCTATTGAAATAAATCCTTTTTCATCATTGTGTGGAGGGGCGAGCCTGACAGCTCAGATGTCATAGTCTGTCAGAGGACAGACAGACAGACAGACAGACAGACAGACAGCATCGTCCTTTATTTGACAAGCCAGTCATGATTCACAACCTGCATGTCATGAGGACCGAGCAGCTCAAGCTCAGCACGGTAAAAAAAACAAAAAAAAAAAAACAATGAGCGTGACTTTGACCGTCAGCCAATCAGTCAGTAAACACCAATGTTCCTATTGCCCCGTGTTTCATGTAGAAAATAACAGCAAAGAAGCCACAGCTGGGGATCAAATGTCACACCAGATGAGGGGATTCTTCCATGCAGCTACAAACTTGCACAGTCTCACTTATCAAGCAGCCTCGGTTTGATCTCATCTTGCGCTCACTTGAAATGGGTAATCAGTTTGCTGCTCGTTAGTCCGCTTTGATACTCAGCCTCGTTTTTCACACACTGTGTCTTGTATTCACTGCTGGTTTTTTTCCCAACTAGTCATAATTAGAATGTTTCACCATCTGTCAGTTAACAATGTGTTTAATTTATTCACCTGGATAAGTTCGGCCAATACATTTTCAATCAGATTGTTGTCAAGACTTTATAGCAAATATGTACAGCATATACATATTTCACAAGATAAATTTAATTTAGTGAAAAAAACATTATTGTCGATGAAACTAAATGTCTGTTTTCTTTTTTCCTTTTTGATTTGTAGCCACATTATTAAAGTCCATTGTCGGGAAGATTACTTTTAATATGTAATTGGTTTCTGTTTTCCAGTCACCCTTTTAAAAACATAGAAAGAAATGTATCTTTTTTTTTTACGTAATCAACGTATTACATTTGCTTTTGGATTACTTTTCTGACAAATGTTGTAAGCTGGGAAATTAAATTGATAAGACCCCAAGTAGTCACCTCTGGTAGCTTTACCCTCTAAAATAATGTAAGAGTTTCTTTCTGATTCCTGAAGGAATATATTGGTGAATTGTTTTAGGACAGACAGCGTTCTTGTCCAGCTGTATGGCCGCATAGCCTGAAGACGCAGCCTTGGCCTGATCGGCTGGTCGCAGGCGTGGAGACTCAGATTGCTAAGAGACTGATTTGACTGGCAGATGAAAAGTGCTGCAAATTCAAACAAAAGATCTTTTAAAAACAATTTTCAGTATTTGAGCGTCGACTGCCAAGTGCTTGGAGCCAGTCTGGGCATAGAGACGCTCCTTGTAAGGCATTACACTTACAATGTTAATGGAGATGAACTCATTTTTGTTATTATATATCATTTAAGTTTTTTTATGTATGTTATATAATTTCTCTCATTAAATGTAGAGGTTAGCAATTAAAATTGATTTTGAAATTTCACTGTTATGCCCTGACTCAATGTTCAACATTGTTAAGGCTTTTGCATTTGTTTTTATAGTCTGCAAACTCGAAGCTTTGTCGTTTGAATCACAACAAAAGTAAAGGTAGCTAGCTTTAGCATTGATAGCCACCACTGAAAAATGGAGAGAGAAAGAAAAAACACACACAATGCCTTCAGTAAGTCCAACTTAGATCACATAAAAATAATGTCATGTTTACATATAGTGAAAATAGTTGTATAAAATCAAGAGCTGTATCTATATTTTATCCATTGGAGATGTATGTCAGTATCAGTATCGAACCCTCATAATAGACAACCTGCCAGCAGCTCTCACATCATTTGCAACAAAGTTTTGTTAGCAGTGCTAATTAAAAAGCAAGGCCAGCACACACATTTAAACTGACTGAAACTACATGTGCAGGTAAGTGTTAAGAGTGTTTAATGTGCTGTTAGTGTTAGTAATTTTCTGTTCGTGGTTTCCTTCCTTTGCTCATTCAACAAGCTAACGTGCAGGAGGAGATGTTGAGACACATTTTTCATAAGGAGAAGAAATAGAATTCATGAAAAAAGGAAAAGAATATCCAGAAAGCTAATGAGTTGTGGTTCAAAGCCTGTTAGCAAGTAAAAAACCTCCTAATGCGCCGTCAATTCACTTACCAGTTGCTAACGGCAAACATGTTAGCGCTGTGCTTTTCTTTGTGAATTTTTCGTCAGCTGTGGTTTCATTAATTTACACGTCTGTAATTTAACTTAGAGGGGATGGAATTGAATTTATGATAAAGGAAAAAACATTGGGTGAGCTACTTTTTGTCCAAATCACTTCCTATTTATAGCAAAGTAAGTGGCCATAACATTTAAACTGAAATACGAGTGCAGTTTTCCTCTGTGAATGTTTAGCTAGCTCCTCTTTCAATAAGCTGCCATGTAGGACGAGGCATTTACATGTCTAAGTTAGATAAGAAGGAGAGGAAAGACAATTAAGAAAAAAGAAAGTAATACCAGAAAAGCTTATTTGTTGTTGTTTAAAGCCGACTGTAGTGTGTTGCTGTTACATTTACCCTCGGCTAACCGCTCTCTTATGTTAGCATTGTTCCGTTGATTGGTAAACTATAAGTGAGTTGTTCATTTAACAACCCTTATGAGCCATGTTTGTTTTTGTTTTTTTTAACATCTGTAGGTTGATTAAAAAGGGAAAGATTACAATTTAGAAAAAAACGCAAAACAGAAAAATACCTCCCCTGTTCATTATCTATTGGCTTTATAATTGATAGCATTTATTACTTGGCGCCAACATTTCTATGAATAAGTAACAATTAATGATGCAAAACCAACAGCATGCTGACTGACTAAAGCAAAAAACAAAAGAAATGTAAGATATTGATTTCTCCCTTTTGAATGCTGTAAATCGAGTGCAGGGCACGGGAAGGACTGGACAGCACTTTGTGTGGCAGGAAAAAACCATGCATGTCATTTTTCTTGAAGTAAAAAAAGACATTCTTGTGTTCTGTTTAACCCCTATAGCAATGGGAATACAGGAAACAACATCCCATTTTGTCAATATTTGCAGGTTTACTATTTGACTTTCTTGATAGCACTGATCTTCAACACCACCTACCCCATAAAAAAACAAAAAAAAAACCTGACCTTACTTTAAAAAAGCAGCTCCACAAACATTGACAGGCCTGTTGCTGCAGGACCCCTCTAATAATCTTTTTTTTTTTTCTCTTTCCCATCCAGAAGAGAACACCCCCACCACCTCTACCGCCCTCACCCCTCCATCCCTGCCCCCTCCTCTCTCTTCTGCCTTCCTCCAGCGAATGAAAAGGCCACATCAAACAATGGATTTAGCCCGCTCCCCAAGCAGATGAAGGGAAGGGAAACAACAGAGGAAGATGGAGAAAAGAAGCTGGGATACCAGAGGGTGAGGAGTGGGGGGTGGGGACAGGGGTGTGAGTTGGGGGTGCAGGATGGGGGAGGAAGGTTGTAGAGCGGAGGACCAGGTGTAGAAAAACAGGCACATAGAAGATGTAAAGAAGCATTTAGTATCAAGGAATAATTCAGATCGTTTATGTACTTTACAGAACAAATGTGTCATTTTAGACTAATGCTAAATGCTGAATTTATACTCTCATGCCTCCATGAATTCCCATTCCATTCACACAAGGACAGCACTTTTTTTTTTTTTTTTTCAAATCATTCTGAATTTGGTATTTGGGTGCTGTGCCTACAGACTGTAACACCAGAATATATAATGTGTATATATTTACATATGTTGGTATGTATAATTGATTGTCATTTTTTAATTATTAATTATTTTTTTTTTATAAACTCCTGAACTTATTTTTTTCCAGATTTATCAAATTCTAAATATTAAAAATCACTTATTAAAAAATATGAACACATGGGGACATTTAAGTACAAAAGTTTAGCAACAAAAAGGTTCGGAAAAAAGAAAAAGAGAAATGGATTTAGAAAATATACATCGAGTGGCTGTAATGTTAATTTTTTTCATACATTTTCTTTTTCCGGTGTTGTATTCTTTGCTGCAGAAACCACCCAATTTCCCCACAGAGATTGATTGAAATGTAATCAAATCATGTGCACAGTGTGATTCTCCATCACAGGTAGCAGAGCTGTAATAGCACCGTTTTTTTTCCCCCCAGGTATTGTTGAAAAGAGCTTACACAAGGCCACACCAGAGGAACAGGGACACCTTGTTTTCACAGCTTTACAAAGAGGCATTTTGAAGTCTCACTGAAAGAAACCTGAAGCTATAATAACTTTCGCTGGCGAGCAGAGAATCAATCCAGATCCTGCCTCGACTGTGGTGGAACTGATGCAATGTCGCTGACTTTTACTGACGGGAAGTAAAGAAGCAACAGGAGGAGAGGAGGCAGACAGGAAGTGCAGGAGGGCAGACAGGCAAGTGAGGGGAGGCTGGAGAGGAGGAGGAGGAGGAGGAGGAGGAGGAGGAGGAGGAGGAGGACGAGGAGTGGAGGAGCAGAAGGTGCAGGGTGGAGAGCGGGGGAGTGATGGCAGAGAGTCTCCCACCACCAGCGCTGTCACAACCACACGCTCGGCTGCTGCTGCCGCTGATTGTGATTGCTGTTCAAACAAGGCCGACAGCTGCCACAAACATCTCCTGCCTAATATCACACACATGTACGCTCACCTATGGACACACACACACACACACACACACACACACATGTAAACACACACTGTGATATTGCTCAGATGTCACTCTTTATGGCACCCTGTTATCTTTCTTTCTTGTTTTTGCTCTGTGATAAGACTGCGGCCGCTCTGATTGCCCTCTGCTCTCTGTAAAGTATGACAGCTCAATCACTCATCAAATCAAGATGTTCCCTCGTCACGATGGCATACCTGACTCCTCCATCACACACTTCATGTCATTCTCTGCCTTCCTGTATCGGCATTCTCTTGAATTTCATACATTTCCTTCCCTTTTGATATAGATATTAAAGAAAAACAAAATAAAGTTTAGATTTTTTTTTAATTTCCAGCCAACACTGGGGCTCCAGTGTAAAAGCATATTACAACAATGTGATTATAATAGAGCTGCAACAGTGAGTTGATAGACGGGAAATCAATTAACTATTACTGATTTCGTCATTTGTCAAAAATCAGCTTCATAAATATGAGGATTTGCTGCTTTTTCTCTGTTTTGTATGTTTTATTTTATTAGTTATTTAGTTTTATTAGTCAACTGACACAAAACATATTGCCAGCTATGATGATGAATTGATAATTTGTAAGTTTTCATTCAAAAATAGGAGAAAATGTTTCCTTAATACTGACATTTCCTGCCTTTCTCTTAAAATCATATAGAATGTATTTCTAAATTGGTAAAATTAATAAAAGAAATTATGTATTTACTGTATGGCAACAACTACTTTGGGTTGTTGTCTTTCTTTGTCTCATTTCATCACAGGATAGTTGTGAAAACTGTGTTTTTCCCTTTTTTTATTGATCCATACATGACATGTTGTCAAGTCATACAGTATGTTATTGCACCATTATCTGGATAATACAATTACTGCAGTAGAAATTAGAGGGAATTGCAATATATCACCCAAATTCAATGTTGGTCCACTTTTGTGGTTCTAGTCAAAAATCAGAGTTGAATAGGAGGTTGAATAAGGAGAAACAATTCAAATTGGGTCAGAGTGGATTACGTGATATAAATTTGATTAGAAAACATGTATCACATGTATGTATTATATCGGAGCATATTATTCATTGGAATTAAATAGGAAAATGTAGATGTCAGGGGACTTTCCAGGATTACATTTTTTTATCTCCCTACCCCCCATTATCCTGTTTTATCATATTAGGCTAAAAATTGAGTTTCCACTTAGGCATATATTTACGCAATAGCAAGTTACAGACATCATTATTTCTGACATTTAATAGGTGGAACGATTAATGGATTTTTCAACAAAATCAGCAGATAAATCAATAATGGCAATAATTGTTAATGCAGCCTGGACCTGAATAAATCTGGATTTTGGACTGCTGGCCGGACAGAATGAGACATTTGGAGACATCACCCTGGGCTCTGGGATTTGGACCAAAACAAAAGTGATAAGCTTATTTGATCATGAAAATAGAAACAATTCTACTGACTTTTTTGTGATAATTGTCAGTGAAATTCACTTTTGATTAAAGACAGCTCCACTACCACACTAACAGCCTCACTTTACCACCCAGGCCCTTTCCAATCTGTATGCTGTGTGTCTCCACACACAGCTAAAACCAGTAATAGGCACCAGTTTATCTGAAATGCACCGATCACTCTACTACATCGAGGGAGCTGCTTTTTTTTATTTGAAATCAAACACTGTTGTCTGCACCAGAGGCAAAAAGCCTGCAGTTTCTAGACAATCTGCTAAAGCTGATAATGACTCTGGGCAAAAAGGGATTAGTTATGCATTCACAGCGCGTTCACTCAATAGTATATAATTCACACTGCTTTTTCCTTTTCATCCTCCACCACAGATAGCAACAATCGCAACATCATCACAAATGGACTGAGGGCTTACTGTCTCTTCTTCTTCTCTTCTGCTTTCCTGCTGTTTATCCTCTATTTCTGTCTCTCTCTCTCACACACACACACATACACACACACTCACACTCTCTCTCTCCTCCACAGCAGTTGTACATTATGGAGTGGTAACCAGGCAGCATCTAATTGCAATAATTGGAAGAATGTACCGAGCGGCCTGTTTGAACACCTGTTAGCACTGAATTTCTCTCATGGCTACAGATTGTATGTGCTGTGTCACACCATTTGGTGCGTGCATGTGCGTATGTGCGTACATGTGGGTGTATGTATGTATCTATGTGCGAACCTCAGATTGCCTTACTCCCCCCCTCCGCTCGTACGGGCTCATGTAAGGGGGGCGTTATGTAAATAGGAAGTCCTGGCTGCCCTCCAGTTTCCATTTTGACACCTCAGACCCTGCCAGAAGGAGGCTGCCTGTCACTGACACATCCCAAGGCGATTCACCCAGAATAATTTGGGACTTTGACAAAAATGAATAATATGCATGATACATCTTGGCCTTCACACCTCTCATGCTGCCATCACTGGTCTCCTTTTGCATTTTCTGGAGCCAGTTTCAACTCTTTCTTTTTTTTTTTCAGTTATAACATACAGGAAAAAAAACACATCTAGGGTTCAGTTTGACAAAGTGAGAACACATTTTTAAAAGATGCATCGTATCAAGTAAGCAGGCTTATGATTTGAGATTCAGCCGGTAACCAGAGCTTCCTCACACGTCCTTGCTGTGGGGCATCTGGCCACATGTGTGGAGCTGTCCGCCACTCTGGTGCTGAAATGTCTATTCTGCTCGGGATTTAACGCACATTTGCCTCTCTTTTCACACTCATACGAGATGTGATTTCACCACAGCTTTGAGAGAGAGAAAAAAAAGTCAAGGACGAGGATAAACTAATAAAAGTGAAATCTTTTCCTGTAAGGTGGCCTCTGAGCTTTTTTAAAATATATTTTGCCTGCATTCATTTCCCCCACTGCAGCTCTTCACACTTAAAAAAAAAAATGAAACCAATGAAGCTTTTCTGTCTCTTTCATGTGTCCAATCTACAGGACACACGCCGGCTATTGATTCAGACTGAGGGTTTCAACATTGAGCTGTTGTCATTTGACCCCAGGAAGCCCAAACAGACTGTGAGATGGGGCTGATAATCCATCGGGAGGTAACGACGTGGGGACCATGCTGCTCTGTCTGCAGGGGACCAAACAAAAAAGACTTTTTTTCCAATCTAATTACGCTGCCATTATAGTTGATTGGGGCATTGCCGTCTCGAGATCAATACAGGCTCCTAGCAGTAACACCGGGCTGCCAGGCTGCACTGGGATCAGACGGGAGTGATGTTTGGAGAGGGCATTTTCTGACACTTTCAAGTGTGTTGCGTAAAGATCGGTGGGTTCACGTACCTGTTGATGTGTCGCAGGTCATTCGGCACCGTGCACGCGGCTTTTCTCGTCATCACATCTAAAGCACGAGGAAGGAAAATACAGGATCAGACAGGATAAGATGCCATCATATATTCTATTTTAAATCTGACACGGATTGTTTATATTTTCACTGCAGATACTAAAACGGTGCTCTCCACCGAGCCTCCACTCTTTCTAGTCCGGTGACGCTCACCTGGCTGCTGTGTCCGGCTCCGCTGCTGCTGCTGGCCGCGGAGTGCTGGATGGAGAGACGGAGGAGTGCGGTGCGTCTGGAGCGGAGAACGAGCCTCCGGTGCGCTGCTGCCTGCTCCTTTAAAAAGCCTCCAGTGGTCCAATAGGAGGTCTGTCAGCCTGATGGGACCTGACGTCACCCTCACCGACCCCCCACTCGATTTGAACTGAAATTATATCAGCATCATTTCTTCGACATAGAAGCAAAAAAAGAAAAAATACATTAAGGTATCTCAGTGTCGGTGGAGATGTTGATGTAAGTGTTCGACTGTGTTTCTCCTC
>JAOWBC010000049.1:21373666-21388460 GCA_028566105.1 Hypoplectrus providencianus | reverse complement strand
GTGTGTGTGTGTGTGTGTGTGTGTGTGTGTGTGTGTGTGTGTGTGTGTGTGTGTGTGTGTGTGTGTGTGTGTGTTCGCTGCAGATTACTTCTAACTGACTTCATATTGGTCGTGGACGCACCCAGTAGGATGCCAGCATGTGCACACTCACACACAAACACTCATCTCTATGCAACCCACACACACACACAGCTGACTGAGCACCAGTTGGGGGGTTTCAGGTGGAAATCCGCAGGGAAGACTGCGCAGCATGGCCGACCTAAAAATATAATACACTGGTGAATAATCAGTCCCACTGTAACATGAGCCATTCCTACAGAAACTATCAGTGTGGGATAGATAATATCCTTGTCATGTGTGCAGTGAATAAGACACTGAACTTAAGTCCTCCAGCATGTCTGTTTAAGTTGCATTTGTTAAACTATACTGTCAGGCATTCAGTCCTGCGGCAGAAGCTTTCCTTCTAGAGTAAAAACAAATGGAGTTGAGTGCAAAATAGATTTAAAAACAGTTCTTTCTTTCTGCAGTGAAGAGTGCCGCTAAGCAGGCCTGAGCTGTGGCCCAGGCTGCTCTGGTTCCTTTCACAGGACAGGTTAGCAGCAACAGGTGAGCAGAGTTCTCCACCTGCTGGACAAAAACAGAACTGCAGCTTCTTCTTGACCTGCTGTCTTTGAACTACAACTGCCAGTAACCGTGTGACCACGAGCAGAGCTGAAAATAATTCACTTTAAAGGCCTTGTTGTGGATTTAATCATAGTCCAAACTTTTATTTCAGTTTCATTTTTCATAAGGCACATTTACTATGAAAGACATTTCCTCCACTTACAAAAATGAAAATGTAAACTTGGCCCTTTCTGGTGCCCATATTAAATTGAAATTATGAGATTTTATCTGATAATTTTGACTCCATCTTATAATTTTGAGTTTTTAAAATCTCATTATTGTGACTTTCTATCTCATGATTTTTTATTTTAAATTATACATTTTGTTTTACTTTTAATAATATTATTATTCAAGTAAGTTCAGTGTACGTTCACTGTGTTTCTGCTACTTTAATCAATTCAGTGAGGCATGATTTTAAGGATTTGGACCTAGACAAATCAAACTCAGTCTTCTAAGCAGATCTGTGAGTATGGTGTGGTGATCTTCCAGTGAGAGTTTATATTTAATTTGACAGCAACACTGAACAATGAAGAGTGCTGCTCTTCAGATGTTGTTGCCCTCTGCATCAGGTAGATACAACTAATATTATGTTCAAGCTGTGAGACAAAAGTTAGATCTAAATTTTAAGGCAACCTTAGAGGAAACTTCTTTATGTTTAGGTCCATTTAAATTCACCTTTATTCAGTTTTATCCTCTTTAAGGGGACCCTGAGGAATCATGGTGTCTGTTTTTTAACTTTATCATAATTTCTCTACAAAGGTTCCATGGGGGCTTTACTTCTTCATGGCTCTTTGTTTAATTCTGAACATGGGGGTAAGTATTTACTGTTGGCGTTCCAAGTGTTCCCATTGACTTTGACTTATTGTTTGTTGTTACACTTGATATGAGGCTGATATCCTTTTTTTGTTTTAAGTTTTGGGATCTTTATAAAAGGTGATTGCACTTGTTGCTTTCGAGTGGTGTTGAACTATGTGGATTAATAGAAACAATTTGGATCATTAACTAAATGGGAAACTTTACTGAAAACAATTGAAGGCAAGAAGACTATGAAATACCCCACATGGAATTATGTTGTACAAAACAAAGTGTTATACAAACAAGAATATATTTTATATATTTGAGATTTTTCAAAGTATCCACTTTTGCCTTGACAGCAACTTTGCACACTTCTCTCAGGCAGCTTCATGAGATGTTTGCATGGAATATTTTCCCAGCAATGTTAAAGGACTTCCAAAAGGTGCAGAGCATTTGTTTGCCTTCACTTTACCTGCAACTCATCCCAGACCATCTCAGTTGGGTTTAGGTCAGGTGACTGTGAGGCCTGGTCTTTGATGCAGCACTCCCTCGCTCTCCTTCACGGACAGATGTCCCTGACTGATTTCACCTGGATGTGCGTCTGGGGTCAGTATCCTGATAAAAAACATGATGGCCCCACTCTTTTTTAAACTCTATATGATGGCATGTTGGTGCAGCACGCTGTGGTAGCCACACCATCACACCCCCTCCTCATGCTTCACGGCTGGAACCACTCATAGAAACCATCCGCTCGCCTTTCTGTGTCTGACAAGGACATGGTGGGTGGAACCAACAATCAGACTTACACTGGTCTATTATTCCTTGTGTTTCATGACCCAAGCAATGCTCTTTTTGTTGTTTCTTTTAAGGCTTCTTTGTGGCAATTTGCACTGTGCTCCTGATTCAAACATCCTCCTCTGAACAGTTGATGTTAAAATATGTCTGGTACTTGAACTCAATCAGGCATTTATGTGGGCTGAAGTTCTGTTAATTTGCTGTTTTCTCTGGCTTGTAACTATAATTAACCTATCCTCTGCAGCAGTTTAAACTCTTGGTCTTCCTTTCCTCCAGCAGTACTCGTGAGAGACAGTTTCATCAAGACACAGTCATAGTTCTTTACATTTTTTGTATTGACTGACCGTTATGTCACAAAGCAATGAGGAACTGTCATTTCTCTTGACTTAGTTGAGTGGTTCTTGCCACAATAAGGATTAAAATGGTCGTCAAATAGAGCTATTCATTGAAAAGAACTGTATACCAGCCCTGCATCTGAACTACACAACTGATGGTCTCAAACACATCAAGAAGGACGAAATTCTCTTGAAAAGGTGCACCTGTTCAATGGAAACATTCCAAGTGATCAACTCATGTAGCTGACTGAGATAATAACATAAGTGTGCAAAGCTGTTTACACAGCAAAAGGTGGCTATGTAAGAATACAAGGACAGCCTCTGCCAAGAGTTTGTTGGGCGGTTGAACTGGAGCCTGCTGCTGCCAGATTACTTGCATTTTCCAGATGGAGGACAGTATTTAATGCACAGAATATATATTAAAAATATATAAAATGGTAGTGTAGCATTTGGTCATTTTTTTAGGGAAAAATCTAAATTATTTAACTTGATCCTCAATCTTTTTTTTTTTTTCAATTTACATTTTAAGATTGAAATTTGGTGGAGAGAGAGAGAGAGAGTGCAAGAGAGAGAGAGAGAGAGATTAGAGGGAGGCGCATGACGTCAGAGGTCAGCTGACAGGTTTGTTTTGCTTGCTCGAGCTCGTCCTGATAACAACACAGACAGAGGAAGGAAGCTACGACATCAAACCATCTCTGAACTAGTGTCGCAGAGTTTGTATTTTAAGAACAAACTATCAGCACAGAACCGACGGGTAGTTTTATAAATCGTTTTTAGGTTTTTTATATTTTTTGTCTCGATACAGCCGCTACCTCCGTTTCCACCTACTGCCAACTGGTTGACTTTGACGCAATATGCCTTCAGAAAAAACCTTCAAACAAAGAAGGACATTCGGTAGGTGTTTCCTACGCATTCTTAACCATTTTAGCTCTGCTCTGTGTCTTTATATTCATTCTGTGGGTTTGAGGATGCCGCCGATTTTTTCTCTGAACTGTAAAAGACTGAATTACATCGCTAATAAAGACAGGCCAGGGAGTTGTTATTACCCCAGTAAAGAGTATTAGCGTTCGTTTTGTCTAGCTCGTGCAATTGACAGTTTAAATATATTTTTGGGACAGAGCATAATGGAGTTTACTGCTAATAACATAACCCTAAAATATGGAGGTCAGTAGCTCTATTAACTTATGAAGAAAATAGAATATATTAGTTGTAATAATTGTTGTCCCTCTTAAACTTAAATGTTTCATATATAATAAATATAAAAAGATATAATAGGGCTATTAGCTGCAGGCCTGTCTCTTCGTGTTAGTGTGTGTGTGTGTGTGTTTATTTGCATCAGAGCTGTGAGAGAAAAACAAAGTGGTGTCGAAACGCAGGGCAGAGAAAAAGAGAGCTGCAGGATTGGGGGATGGGACAGTTTGTGGAGGAGAAGAGAGGAGTTTAAAAGAGGGAACAGAGGCGAATGGTACCTAAAAGTGCGCAGTTCAGCTTTTGCTCCTCTTGGTTTGAAGTGTAGGCCACAGCTACAGGCCGATTTTACTTTCAGTTATGCTTTCCCACAGCTTTGTCCGCAGAGCTAACAAAGACAAGGCCTGTGGTGCTTTTGCGAGTACATTGTAGCTTAGTTTGTCATTTATCCACTTGCTTTCTCTGACATCATATACACTGTTTTGTGTAAGTTAACAGGCTACAGAAGAGAATGAAACATACAGAGTAATAATTCAGGCTGTAACTCCATCTACTTATTAATGCATCTACTTATTAACTGAGTTGCGAAGTTTGCCTTTAGTTGACTTAATCCAAGGTGTTACATTTCATAAAGGATCAAAGATGGGAGCTGTTGCCTTCAGCACTGGAAATATAATTCCCAGAATGACTAAAAGTAACCGACTTCCTGTTAACGTCACGTTATTGGTCCAAATTTGTACAGTCAGAGCACGTGAGGGCCAGACAGCGGCCTATGGGCAGCGAGGAAACACATCATGTCACGTGTGCTGAACTATTTTTAATAACGTGCCAAAGTGAAACTTGAACAATTTTGTGTGTGTGTGTGTGTTTTAAAGTTATGCCTGTCATAGGCCTATCTAGGGAACACATTGTTGAAATACTCCACCCAAAGTTAGAGTCAAAACTTATGTAAGTTAAAATATGAGCATCAAATTGTATTCAAAATATAAAAAAAGTAAACGTAAAAGCTGGCAGCCAAATGTAGTGGCATAAAAGTACAATGCTTGTTGAAAAGGAAAAAAAACATGTTTTTATTTAATCCATATTTCCATGAACACATTTGTTGAATAAACTTTTAATGTCTCAGAGTATCCAAATTGTCACTACACACTACACTGAAACTTGTGAAACCGTTTAAGTTGCATATCTGTCAAACAGGTCACAAGATGACTCAGGAATCCACAGGGAATCTTTTAGTTGTACCAGGTGCCACTGACTAATTCCTGTGTTATGACAGAGGAGAAATGCCTGAAAAAGCCCACAGACTCTTAGACTAACTGCCCTTCATTGTGCAATTTCTCTCTCTGTGTCTTTGATTTAAAAAGGTCTGAGTCAAAGGCTGTTTGTAGTTCGGTTTGGTCAAGAGAGACAGATGACGCACAGTGACACATACAAAGCTTCCCTGTTTCTGCGCGGTGAACTCACCCTGATTGAAATGTAATCATGGGACAATGTCCTGCATTTCCTTCGAGTTTAGCATGCACACTGTGGCCTCAGAAAGACAAACATTTATCGGTCAATTGAATTAGATATCCCAACAGTGAGCCTACAAATTTGTGTTCTTAGTAAACATTTTTCAGTGGCATGTCACAAGACTGGATAGCAGTAACTCAAAGCGTCAGCTGACTGTGACAGCTGCCAGAGCCCAGTGTGCTGCCTTTGATTGCCAGGATGTAGAAAATCAATCCTTAGAGCTAATCCCCACTTTGACCATCCAACTGTTGCTGATGTTGTCAGTACAAAGTACAGTAAGCCCAAGGTGTTATCTGTTACTGTTGATTTGGCCCTCTTACACATCACTTAAAATGGGGTTAAACCTCATAAAGGAGGGGCCTGCCCTGCCACAGGTCATCAGTGCAGCAGGATCCATCCAATCAGAAGCTTTGTCACTCACCTGGACTTTTGAGTCATCACTGTGTAGGTAACACTTCAGTCAAAAGATCCACCTTAAGATGAGCCCAAATATGACTGAAAATGGATGAAATGGCTTTTAATGTAAAGCTCTAAATGGTGACTGTGAAAATCTGTAAATAACAAGACCAGAGAGAATCACTGCAGCTCTAATCTGAAATGTTGGCCTAACATGTTTTCCAAGCTCAACATTCACATCAGGTTATTTGTACTGGTCGGTGTGATTGGGCCCGTGACATTAGCTTCATAAACGCATTAAATCAATTTGATATAAATGCCATTTTATTGCATCGATGTGTCTGTCTCTCTGTAAGAAATCCAAACTGCACACACTTGTGATCACCCAACGGAGTAGAAAATTAATGAATCATAATTTTTGTCTAATATTCAGATAATCACCCATTGGTACAATGTGCTTACACAGTGAGTGGGATTTTAGAAAAGCTCATTATGTTTTCACTGGAGCGCCTTAGTCCACAAAGCGGTCTGTTAAATACATTTTACCAGATGTTTCTATTCTGCTTGGTATTAGGCCTGAACAATGTAATCACATTCTGATTTTTATAAATGCTTCAAAGTAGATCTCATAGAAATAGTGAAAAAGTACAGCTGCACGCTCCTTTGGTAAGGATGTCACTATGATTTGTGAGGCCTGCACATAGCCGTTGAACCGCAGTTTATAATAACAAACACTGCACGTGATCATTCAACACGTACATGTACAGAGGGGGTGGAGAGCTGACAGTGCTCAGGTAACTTGCCAGTAACTGTTGACTCGTTATATTTCCTCTTTTATTCTGGTCATGAGTTTGTATCTGTGTCTGCTTTGTTTTTAACCTCATTTGTGTCTTATCAGTACTAACTTACTGCCCTCACCTGCTGATCTCTTTATCTTGTTCTACATTTCTATTAACCTGAGTCTGGTTTTCTGCCCAACAGAGCAGAGAGTAGAAGATGTCAGACTGATCCGAGAGCAGCACCCCAACAAGATCCCAGTAAGTCTTAAATCACTTTCAATAGCTGACTGTAGCAACACTTTGAGAGAGGAAAATGTCACAGCAGATATGCAGGAAGACACGAGTAAGAACAAGACAAGCATGCTGCAACGGAAAGTTACCACATGTTTCCTGGAAGTACTCTGAACTGCCTGTGTGCTTGAATGTCATGTGTTTGCATCACACTCGTGTCTGCTTGTTGACTCCTGGTTGTGCACATGTAGTTTTTGGGATCTGGCAGTAACAACAGCAGTTGTCAGTAGGTTTTGGGTGTAATTGCTTTTGCTCACAAGTCAGGTGTCCAGTGGCTCCTAGCAACCACCAATAATCAAACACACCTCGTATTTCACCTGCTTGTTTTATCATTTTGAGACAGAGTATCACCCCAGCCTTCCATCTGCTACTTTATGTAAGGCCTCTCCTTGTCTTAAAGTGCCTCAGTGTGTGTGTGTATGTGTTTCCTGTGTACTCTCCCGGGGTTAGAAACTGCCATGTCATGGTAAGTGCTGACAACAGAGGCAGATGCGCTGTGTCACTGTAATGCAACTCCATCCCGACAGCCACAGCAGAGCCTGCGGGGGGTGGGGCGGCAGAGCAGAGGACTGCATGACAGACTGATTATAGCTCTCAGATCAGGCTCTGACTCACTCAACAATATACCTGCTGCTGCGCCAAACTTAGCCCAAGGCATATCTAAATCCTTGCTCAAATTTCACACCAGCAATAATATTTTTTTTCTAAATTACTTTAAAGTGCAGATGACAATTTTATAGAGTGGAATGTGACATTAGATGTTATTTTGTTTTGTCCAACTAACACTTCAAAACACAAAAAATGTACTGATTATACTGCAGGACATTACAAGCAGTACTTAGAAGTAAAAAAAAAAACAAAAAGAGAATATTTAAAAGTAAAGGATTTGCTGGCAGTTAATGTCAGTTAAATCCTCAATTGATTGACTGATGCTCAGAGGGTAGAGCAGTCATTCACTGATCAGACGGTCAGCGTTTTCATCCCTGACTCCAGGTGATTTGTTATGATTATTGATATGTTAAAGTATTCATGGCAAGACTGAGCCCAAATTTGCTCCAGATTCTACTGGTGTACTCATGATAAAGCTTTGAGCCTCCAGTTTGTGACTGAAATGGGTGACATGGCTTTTCATGTAAAGCTTTAAATGGTAACTGTGAAAAAATCTGTAAATAACAAGACCAGAGCAAATCACTGCAGCTCTAATCTGAAATGTTGGCCTAACATGTTTTCCAAGTCTTGAATTCAACATTCACATCAGGTTATTTGTAATGGTCGGTGTGATTAGGCCTGTGACATTAGCTTCATGATGTCTTCTGTGGCTCTGGAGGGAGCTGATGATGGTAGCAAAGCTTTCTCAGTTTAGTAGCTGAAGTAATAAAAAGTCTGCATTACAAAAAGGGTGTTGAGTTTGAAAAATGTAATGATTTATCTGACACCGAGGCTCTAATGGTGCATTCACATGCACCACATATGGTCCCATTGCCCAAACTGAGAATTCTTCTTACTTAAGTGTTATAAGCTTCCAGTCATGATGTGCAAACAACATGGACACTACAGAAATAGACTGGGTGGATTGTTTAGAGAAATAAATTCTATCACAGGCTACATGGACAGAAGCTAACAGTTATTATCTAATATATAACCAAAAACATGTGAGCACAAGATTCATATCAACACATGTTAAAGAGCTTTTAAACATTGACTGTTTTTGTCCTATCCTGACTTAAGATTGTGTTCCCATAAATTCCCACCCATTATTTAATTTCTCTGATTATTCTGACTCCACCTACAATGTAACAACAGGTGCCTAAATCATAGGATGGAGGATCCAATGTTCTAGGAGTTTGACCCATTCTAGTGATTAATGTCCTTAAACCCAGATGACACGTAGATCATTTGTCCCTAACGTCTCATACGACCTTCAGGAGTCCTACCTAAATGAGTGCCTCTAGTGCCACCAGATAACAATCCCAAAACCTGAAAGGCAGCCTTTTTTAAGTGTCATCTGATTACAGCAACATATATATGACCTGTATATTGATAGGTAGCTCTCTATCTTAAAACATCGCTATATAGTGGTCAGTATTGCTATATTGATTTTCTCCTAAATGTTTTATCTAGTGGAAAATGTCTCTGTTGAAAAAAAATGTACTCAGGTTACGCAAACTGCTCCCCTTAACTCACACTGAACTGGAGGTCATCACAGTGTGCATAATTAGTTATTAAAGGTGGCATTAACAAATGGACACATGCAGGTAGTTTCCTGTGGTTTACTCACAATGCTGCTTTCTGAAAACAACATTTTAACTTGATTAAATGTCTAACTGAATAGAATATGTCATGTCTTTGCGAATGCAGACTTTAGATTCACAAGGACAGTCAGAGGACTCAGGTATAACATCTGATATATGCCACTTCATCCCCCTCTCATCACACACTCACACAGTTTCAGCGGTCAGGTATCCGGTGTGAAGGCAGCACAGGAAGTACAGCCTTGATAGAATTCCACCAGAACAGAAGAGGAGAAGTTATTGACCGGTGGTGTGTTTGTTCCCTGCAGGTGATCATTGAGAGGTATAAAGGAGAAAAACAGCTCCCCATCCTGGACAAGACCAAGTTCCTGGTGCCCGACCACGTCAACATGAGCGAACTCATCAAGATTATCAGGTAGTCCTCCCCTTTCCTCTCTTCTGTCCTTTACTGTCCCCTAGTTTAGGCTAGTTTTTCTATCCCTGTCTTCCTTTTTATCTGCTCTCCTGTTATTTCCTCTCATTTCCTTTTATATTCCCTTCTTTCTTTGTCTCTCCGTTAGTTTTTTCTCCTTTCCTCTTCTTTTCATTTCCCTGTCCTCCCTTTTTGATCATTTCATTTAATTTCCTGTCCCTTCCTTTCATTCCCTCTCCCCCTAATTTCCTTTGCTCTCCTATTCCTGCCTTACTTTTCTTTTTCTTTCCTTTCATTTAATTCTCTCCTCTCCTCTCCTCTCACCCTGCCATGTCCCTGTCCCTCCACCAGGAGGCGCCTCCAGCTGAACTCCAACCAGGCTTTCTTCCTTCTGGCTAACGGCCACAGCATGGTGTCGGTGTCGGCTGCCATCTCTGAGGTCTATGAACGTGAACGGGACCAAGATGGCTTCCTCTACATGGTGTACGCCTCCCAGGAGACCTTCGGCACTAACCCGACCGCCCAGTGAACGGCCTTCCTCTTCTTCTTCCATCTGACAGGCGATTGGACAATTGTAGTTTATCCCCCTCCATGTTAATGCCACACACCTTTAGTCTTGACTGTAAGAACTAAAACACAAACTGCTAAATCTAAACCCAGCGTGCGATCATTTCCCAGCTCGATTTGGTTCAGGTCGTGATGAGTAAACAGACTGTTTGTGTCCCGCCGCACTCACTCAGTAGCAAAAAGCCACGAGCGGTAACCACAACTGCAGTTTAAAGTAGAGAAACCCCCAAATCTGTCATTGACTCAGGCCAATGGAGTCTTTAGCGTGTCTGCTTCTTTATTGTCCTCTCTGGTGAGTCTGTAACAGTTAGGCAGTTATTTTCAGTGTTGTGGTTACGTGTCTCCTCGGCTGTATTTATGTTAATGTATATATACATTTCAGGTAGTGATATTGCATAAAAGTGGTGAGGCTCCACCACATCTATATATACATTAGCCAACGAACAAAGCCAGCCTTAATGTTGAGATTTTTGGAGACGGCGCTAGATAATGTCTGGGTTCACATAGTTTTTAATGGAGCTTTTTATTGCAGTTAACAAATGAGCGTTGAGGATTTGTAGTAGAGTACTTTTGCCGGAGAGAAATGCTTGATGAAGTAGAGAAGATGTTGTTAAACTCTGCTACGTGTCTCGTCACATTCCCTCAGTGGTCCTTCTATGGTGTGTGTCCCTCCCTGCCTTGTATCCTAAAGCATCTTCACTGTAACACATAAGTTGGGGAACTGCTTTTTGCTCTTGAAATGGATGATTGTAGTTTGCAAATAGAAAATGCCTTGGTGTACAGATAATATTGACTTTTACAGCTTTGAATATGTAAAGGGGTTCCAAATGCGAGTGTAACCAAGTCGACTTTGGACACTACAAGGAGCATGGTCTGATTGCATGTGTGAATGGAGGACGATGGTGTCTCTGTAAATGCTGGTGAGGGGAGGGGGTCGATATTTTACTTTCCTTTTAATCCCCTTCATCACAGATATTTATTAAGGTGATCAAGGAGAGAAGGGAGGTGACAAGCATGAGCATGTTGTCTGACTGTCCATCTGCCTTCGACCCACAGGGCCCGTTCCCCAGAGCTGTCCCTGCTGCTCTCTTTCAGTTCACTGAAAGCCAGCAAGCACCGTGGCTGGGGAAGTGCCCGGTGGGTGTGTAAGGGCTGCACTCTATCTGTGCTGTTCTCCTCCTCCTCCTCACCATCTTCTTCACAGATCGAGGTTTAGCTGCTTTTATATCGCAGTATTTTATCATTTTGGTTCTTTTTATTTCCTGTGGTTTTTATACCAATGTATGACATGTCTTTACTCTCCGCTGTCTACAGTATGTGAAGTAAAAGGTGACTTTTTTCTGACTCGTGAAAGCCACTGTGTGTTTGTAACAGAGGGGTGGAGCATTTGTTTCAGTAGTGTTTTCTGCCTGCTCCTCTGTTTCACACACACATACACACACAGCAATATCACACAGCCTCTTATGTATTTATGTTGGTATTTTGTAAACAATAAAAAGAAAAAAAAATGTATTGTGGTGGTCCTGTGTTTTCTGGCCTGGACACAGTTATCTAACCCTTACTGTGTAACTATTCAGACTCAAAATATTGCACTCAGCTGTCGTACTGCCTTTAAACATATTTCTTTCTGTAATCTGGCGTCATATTCCTAAACCCTATTTTTATTTAAAAAAAAAAAAAAAAAAAAAAAAGAAATAGAAAATTGCTTTTCAATTTAGTGGCTTTTCATTTTAGTGTTTGCAACAAAAGAAATTGTATATCCTACGATTCCATTTACCATTTGAAAATTGTAAACTGTGTAAAGCAAGTTCAGTCCCTGAAAATTGTTTTTAAAAAATAGTTTTGATTTTCACTCAACTATTGCAGATGAAAAATCACATTGCATTTTTTAAATTGTACTTAATTACATATTTGCATTAGCGTTGAGCTATCGGGCTACTGTAGCAACAGCAGGAACGTGAACAGTCAGAGACCTTGAATTAAACTCTTTGAAAGTAGAGGACAACACAGTTGTGTTACGGTGTGTACAATACAAACAGAATATTTTTAAGACGACTGTTGAGTTGAGCATCATTTAATGCCATTTGGGTTATTTACTTTTAATGCACGACTAATGTACTTGGTATTCGTGATGTTTCATTATGGGTAATGCGAGTTAAACTGTTATGTTATGATGCTAAATTTGTGAAGCACTTTTAAGAAAATTCTAGTTAATAGGCATAGCAGATATTTTGACATGTCACTGGAGGAAATAACATGAAAGGTGGCTGAATTCCATTTAGCTGCATCATCTATCTTTTTTATTCATGAAGACAAGTCAAAATGCGTACTGTGTAAAGGCTGATTTGATATGCATTTAAATTCTTAAAATGGCTGATAATACCTTTAACTTAAATCATATAGACCATGTGATGAATGAGAGTCAGAAAATATTTATTACTTAAACATCCCTTAAAGTTCAGACATTCAACACATTTTGAAACAATCAGTAATATAAAATCTGACCTACAAATGAACTTTGTTTAAACATTTGCAAACAAATATTTCAAAAGCACATTTTACTAAAGATGAACATGCATGCTGGAGTATCAGTTCTAACCAGGCACATTTTCACAGACTCAGGTCTGGATTTAAAGGCACAATGAGCTGGATTTGTCTGCTGCAGTTTGTAAATGAAACATTTAACATTTTCCCTACCAGCAGATCTATGTACAATTGTTGTTTCATCTGTTTTTGAAAACCTATTTGCTGTGCCTTTAAGGAAACTATAGAACTAAAGACTTAAAAAAAGAAAAAACTGGATGACATAATACTCTCATAAAACTCTCTTTGGTTTGGTATCTGAAGGTCTTTTTTCTTTTAATGTGCAACAACTGAAATAATTGGAATAAAGTGACTTACTGCGACCTTGTTCAAAAAGAAAGTTGCACTAAAATTTTAATGAACACTGAGAGGAATAATCAATACCTGATTCAAATTTGGAGCCTGACTAATATATTTTGGTTGACTGACATTTATGGCCAATATTGGCCTATTACAGTCATAATGGTATATATGATATCCATTATGCACCAATATAAAAACGTTTAGTAGTTTTAGAGGATAAAATGCAGAAAACAATGCTGAGGGTGATTTACAGAAGGTGTAAGCTCTGTAGCTTGTTTATTCTTTACCTATTGCATGATGACATAACGTATAATCTATCGCAGTAGCTGTTTGAGAAACAGCCTTTTCTAAGTACCATTGCATAGCCATATGGTTGCCAATCAGTGCATTATCCACATAGAAAAGGTCTTTTCATTCAAATTCAAAATGAGTATATCAGTCGCCAAATTAGTTGAGTGTTTTTCTCCCTCATAAAAATCATTATTAAAAAGTCTCATATAGGTCAGGCTGTGAAGTCCCTTATTTCTGTGATTAAATTATATTTCAAAGATATTTTTAATACAATAAAAAACACACCAATTTGAAACAGCAGACAGAAGTTGTTATACACACTGAATATCCAGAATTTACTATTTTAAATAAACATCCCATGTCCCTTTGCTGTGCCCTCCAGGGGTACAGATAGAGTTTCATCTGAAGGACCAGCTGTCCTCGTGTCGGTAAAACTCTGGGTCCTGCCCAGCAACTCACTCAGAGACATCTTCCGACTTACTTCAACTCTTTCCACCTCTAACAGTCCTGAATTGTCTTTTGCATATAGACTGTACATATTAATTAGAAAAAGACTCCACCTGTGAAACGACACCAAGGCCACTCAACATTCATTCTCTGACATCAACAGCATGACAAGACATCATTTAACTGACCTGAAAACAAATTGGCACTTTTTAAAAGTCCAACACCAAAAATACAAAGATATTCTGCACTGACAAAAGTTCTTAAAAATATTGAGGAGCAACGTGTGTGTTGTTGGTGTAGAGGAGCAGTATTTAGCTGTCAGGTTGGCTCAGAGGTAGAGCTAGATTTAGCCCCAGGCACTGGTGAAGGAGTTTCATTAACAACAAGGTTGCCTGAGCAGTGAACATCTGAAGGGATTCCAGTTTCTGTCCACACACAAACCTCACTGATGAATGTTGGAGTAAGATTCTCCCTGTCCCCATGTCTTCACCCAAAGCATAATGTCTCACTCACAGCTATAATATGCCGGATTTAAATGTGTGCTATAATCCTTAGTGCTTGTTGTTTGGCTGGTTTCTACACCTCAGCCTTTTAATGCTAAAAAAAATAATATCTAAATTGGCTTTGAGCAGTCTGAATCGCTTTGGCTGGACCACTTGATCGGGCCTTGGGCAGCAGAGATCCACCATCTTCAGCTGATCCTTTAGTGGGACCCAGACACTCAGGGGGACACTTCTTTTTAAAGGTACCTTTTCGAATTTTTTTGTAAACTAAAAAAAAATATCTTTACTTGTTTCTCACAATAATGCGTAGTGTGTATCTCTAAGCTTAAACCATGCATCAACCCAATCCACTTCCTCTGCAGACCCTTTCACTCTACCTACTCCATTGCACCCTTAATAAATACTACGGCCTAATACTGAATGCAAATGTGGGTCCAACTGCCTCAAACAAAAGAAACCGTCGGTTGAGAACTTTAATTGGCAGTTGTTTGGCATGTTCTAAAGTAATTATGATTTACCTCGCTTCACCTACGTATCCATATGTATTTACACTAAATTCATTCATTCATTCATTCATTCATTGTCTAAACCGCTTTATCCAGGTAAATCCCGGGTTGCGGGGAGGCTGTGCCTATCTCAGCCGGCTCTGGGCCAGAGGCGGGGTACACCCAGGACAGGTGGC